>JAJJMG010035529.1:47101-112763 GCA_022058835.1 Vitis aestivalis var. linsecomii x Vitis rupestris
TGCCTAAGTGGTGCCTAATGGGCCAAGTGCATCTAAATGGGCCTAGGGTGCCTAAGTGGGCCTAAGGCGGTGCCTAATGGGCCAAGTGTATCTAAATGGGCTTAGGGTGCCTAAGTGGACCTAATGTGGTGCCTAATGGGCCGAATGCAGCTAAATGGGCCTAGGGTGCCTAAGTGGGCCTAAAGTGGTTAAGTGGGCCTAATGTCACAGACTTAGTCTTTTCCTAAGCTCGTGCGGCACTTCGACAAGTCAAGACACTTGATTTTGCTAAGTCAGCCTGACTCCCAATGCTTAGCTCGCTAAGCTAAGATGCTTATGACTCGGAAGCTTTAGAGGGCGTAGTAGGCAACTCTTAAAGAATGGGAGCTTTTTATTACTCAAGAAAGCCATTACAAGTGCTTTTGGGAACTCACTTGCTTGGTTGGTTAGGTTCTTGGGTGGTGCCTTGGCCAAATGAGGGTCTCACCTATTTATAGGCACCAATGGAACTCTCTAGAACCTTGGAAGGTTCCTTACAGATTAATAAGATTTTAGAATACCCTACACAATTCTATGTACAAACCTATGTACAAGAATAATCAAGAGATTCCTAGAATTCTCTAGAAAACCCTAGACTCCTCATGCTTTCCACCATAGTGTAGAGAGGTGTGGACATCTCTAGGCATCTCTAGAACCTTCCACACTCTTCCCACCAATGGTTTAGTGTAGATGGCTCCAGGAGTCTCCAAAAGCTTCCTAGGCTCTATATAAACCCATGGGGAGGCTCATTTGAAGCATCTTGTGACACTCTCCCCCACATATGCCGTCGACGTCCCCATCGTTGCCTCTTCTTGAAACCTCTTGATGTGTTTCCAGAATCTTCTCAAGGAATCTACATGTTCCTAGCTTACTTGCCTCTTAGGTAGTCATTTCCATTGGACTAGATACTTTATCATAAGAGGGACCCCATGTCTCCTTGTGACCCATTCAACCAGGATATTTTTCACCTCCTTCTCTTGTGAGGCCTCGAATGGATGCAGACCCCTGCACTTTCGATTCCTGGAGTATAGCTTCCTTTTACCCATCGAGTTCACCTTTCCCTTGGTGACCTTGTCCATGTGTGTGCGGGCTACCTCAACTCACTCCCCTTTTGCCTCATTTACTTGCACCCCTGATAGTAAGGAGATTTTAGGTGTACTAGGCTTTGGGTTGACTTGGAAGGCACCTAGTAGCTGCATCAAGCCCATATGAGCTTCATTTTCCTACTCCATTTCCTCGATCATGGCACTGAGCGCCTTCCTCTTTGGACAATCCTATGCCCAATGTGGACCATCACATAGAAAGCATTTGGTTTTAGGCGTAAACTCCTTCATTTCCGCCTTACCTCTTCCTTCCCGGACATTAAGCGTCTTGCTTGATCCCATTCTAGGAACATTATGGGCCCTTGAAACCTTGTCTCCCACACCCATGGCGTGGCTATCCTCTAAAGACTCAACTTTGGAGGAATCTTCCCTTTTATAGTCCGTTAAAGACTCTGCTATTGCCATAGCAGTGGCTAAGTCTTGAACACCTCAGCGCCTTAATTCTTACTCAGACCACCCTTGCAAGTTATCCATGAAGTTGAATAGCAACTCCTCCTCAGTCATGTTAGGAACTCAAGCATGAGCGAAGAGAATTCCTTAACATAGTCGCGTATCGAGCCTGTGTGCTTGAGACGCCTCATGTTTTCCCAGTCAGGTAAGTCGCATCCTCGGGGTAGAACTGCCTCTTTATATCCCTTTTGAAGTCCTCCCAGGTCATTATGGTGCAAATGCCTTTCTCCATATTGGCAAACCTCCGATGCCACCATAGAGTAGTTGTGTCAGTAAGGTAGAGGGTTGTAGTTCTTACCTTAGCCGCCTCATCACTTAATGAGATAGCCTCGAAGTATCGCTCCATATGCCATAAGAAGTTGTCCAACTCCTTGGCATCCCGTTTGCCACTAAACCCTTGTGGCTTTGGCACCTCCACCCTAGATGCCTCCTAGGTGGCCACGATTCATGCCGACATGCAGCCTTGTAGATGACCAACTCCTGCCTAACCTCCCGGTCTAGAGACTCCATTTAAATGGCCAAGGCCTCCATCCTTGACTCCATGCTAGCAAGCATGCTCAAGACATTTTCTTAGAAGGACACAAACTTCTCGTGTGACACTGGCTGAACCTGTGAGACTAGCACCCTCTCACGAAGGTCTTGGATCTGCTCCCTTAGATCCTCTAAGCCCTTTTCCATACCTTGCTCGATCAAGTCCAACCCTTCTTGAGTGTCCGCCATGGCTAGCTCCATCTTAGCTAACCTTGCCTCCATGTTGGCAACAACATCATGAGATTTATCCTTCCTACCCCTGCCTCGTGCAATAGGCTCGATCTCCCTCCCACAAGTTTGCTCACTAGTCTCCTCAACATTGGAGCCCGACATGCTTCCTTTACTATGCCCACTTCGTAGTCGCGCTCTGATACCACTTGTCACAAACTTAGTCTTTTCCTAAGCTCGTGCGACACTTAGAAAAGTCAAGACACTTGATTTTGCTAAGTCAACCTAACTCCCAATGCTTAGCTCGCTAAGCTAAGATGCTCACGACTCGGAAGCTTTAGAGGGTGTAGTAGGCAACTCTTAAAGAATGGAAGCTTTTATTACTCAAGGAAGCCTTTACAAGTGCTTTTGGGAACTCACTTGCTTGGTTGGTTAGGTTTTTAGGTGGTGCCTTGGCCAAATGAGGGTCTCACCTATTTATAGGCACCAATGGAACTCTCTAGAACCTTGGAGGGTTCCTTACAAATCAAGAAAATTCTAGAATACCCTACACAATTCTATGTACAAGAATAATCAAGAGATTCCTAGAATTCTCTAGAAAGCCCTGGACTCCTCTCATGCCTTCCACCATAGTGTAGAGATGTGTGGACATCTCTAGGCATCTCCAGACCCTTCCACACTCTTCCCACCAATGGCTTAGTGTAGATGGCTCCATGAGTTTATAGAAGCTTCCTAGGCTATATAAACCCAGGGGGAGGCTCATTTGAAGCATCCTGTGACACTAAGATGGCCTAGAATCACAATGGGGTCAAATGAGTCTCTCAACCAAAGTCTCCAAGGTGGTGCCTAATGGGCCACCAGGGAATTATTGTAAAGTACCAAACAAACACGTAATAGGACATGTGCTAGGTGGACAAAATGATGGGTCTACAGTATGTTTATTAAGAACGCCTTAAAATAAGTTTTTGAAAAATTAGGCATTTTTTACTACACTTGGGATCTTAGTTGCATGCACTCTTTAATCTAGATCTAGGGGTTGTTTTCCTAATAGTAACATAAAGATAGATGATTCATAGGGGGATGTGCAATAGCACGTTAAAGTTCATTTGGTTTGTTTATAATTATTTTGTGTTTAAATTCATTAGAATAATCCTCTACATTGCTTGGCTTAGGCTAAATATAAGGGATTCTTACTATGATATTAGTGATGTCTGGGGATACATTGATCACTACTCAACTTGATTTGATCCACTGAGAGAAACTCTAACAATCAAACCTCCATGATGGATGTCAATAATGAAAGCATATAAACTCAAAATTGAAATAATGACATGTTAAATTTGTTTAAGAGAATAGTGCCTTAAAGTTAAATATCAACGCTATATGTAGATTGATCTTAAGATCTAATTCAATTTTGGTGAACTTTGATCTTTGTCTCAGGGTTAAAAGTTACTATCTCTATCTATGAATCTAAAATTAGATTTTTGAACTCTTCAAAAGTTTTTACTATAGATTTTATTATTTTCACCATAGCAATGTGATAAAAAATTAGTTTCATAAAAAACTTTGCTTTTAGACCTTTTCAATGTATATAGACGATTTGCTTTGTTGAATAGTCTAGTATATGGATCCTAGGGGATGACAACCTAGATACTACAAGTCATGGTGATCTCATCTTTAGTTTTTCTTCATATGGGTTACCATGTATTTAGGCTTTAATACATTAATTATAAATATTTAGTTTGAGTGAACTTGGATTAACTTATTGAAGTAATGAAGGCTGATAAATTGAAGATTTAAAGTATGAGGTAATATCTTTGATTTTGGAATAGAACTTTAAAATTGCTACACTTGTAATTGCCTTGTGATTGAAAACTATTGATTTCCACAAATTAAATTAATTTTAAAATTAGGAACTACAAGCTTAGATTACCTATTTACCCCTTTTAAGATAGTTTCATATATCAAGACATAAACTCAAACCCCTATTCATGTCATTTTAAGTCACATAACAATTTATTATTTTTTCAAGATTTTATGAGATTTTTTTTTGTACGTACTTTTCTTCTTCTTCTTCTTCTTCTTCTTCTTCTTCTTCTTTAAAAAAAAAACATGTTTACTATAACTTTTATATCATTTTAATAAATAAAAAATAGAGTCTATACAAATTTTGTGGCATACAACATAAATAATAAATTCAATTTTATAGAGTTTTGAATGCATACATATTGAATTAACTTTAGAAAGTGATACTAAATGAATCCAATATCCGCATTATTTCATTCCATTACTAAAAATATCAAAATATCTATAATGATAAAATAATTAAATTGAATTCAACGGGATAAGTCATTGTCACTTGAGAAATTAGATTCAACTCAATCTTCCCACCAATGTGAAAATGGAAGTCTCCCTTCCATATTTTTTTTCTTTGCCACCTTTTCTCTAGCCCAAACAACACACTGGTCAATGCTCAAATTCTTTAACAAGCTAGCATAACATTTTTCTTGTTATTTACTCAGTTTAGTTTATATGTTAATCAAACATTATCTTGCCTCTCCTAAAATAATTGGATGAGGTTTCAATTTATTGTAGCTATCATCTCAAAAATCCATGTTTTAATTATAATTGTTACCTATTATGATGAATAAATATAAATAAGTATATATTTTATAACTATTTATATAGTAGTTTCTCAAATAGAAAGTATTTAAGTTAGTTGGGAGAGTGAAAGAAAAAGACTTGTGAGTGTGTTTGGCATAATTGAGTGCTTGACTTGTACATAGTTGTAGACCTCAAAGTCTTGCTACGAAAGGCGTTTTGAATTGGCAAGGTAATTGGAGGAAGAAAAGAGAGAATTCAAGGTTCTCTACATCAAGTCAAGTTCAATGGCCCTTATCTCTTCTCTTGGTTGATCTATTGTGGAAAAAAGAACAAGAAATTTGGATTATGTTTGATTCCCGGAAAGCAATAATGAAAGAAAAAAATATTAAAAAAAAAACCGATTTTATCATATTTGATTGTCATGTGAAAAATACTAAAGAAAATCAAATATATATTAAAACTAGTTAGAAAATGATACAATTTCAAATTATTTAATCTTCATATGAAAGAGTTAAAATCAATAAAATAAGTTTGAAGTAGTATATAAAAATAACTTATTAACTTGAAATCTATTTTTATTTTCTTTTTTTGCTCTCTTGAATTTTCCCTCAAATATTTTAGGAATCAAACATAGTCTTAATGGCTCAAAAAACTTTTGGATATTATTAAGAAAAAGGAAAAAAAATTATTTATGAAGAAAGATGGTTCTTGATAAATAAAAAATAAAAAAAAATAAATAAATAAAAAAGAGAAAAAAAAAAGTGGTTAAAGATTTTCTTCTTATTTTTTTTTAAAAAAGAATGTGAGAAAAATTTGAAAAAAAAAAATCGAATTTGTATTTTGCTATGGATAAATAAAAGTAAAATAGTATTACAATAATAATAACAATATTAATAATAATAAAGTTTCAAATTAGGATAAATGAATAAATTTTGAAAATTATATTTAAGACATAAATGAGTGATACACCATATAACTTCATATGATAGAACCTACATAATAAAAAAAATTAATATCCATGAAAATATTGGTAGTTTACATCAATGAAAATATTAATATCAATGAAAATTTTGAGTAAAAAAATCTTGAAATTTGACTATATAAACTTTAAATGAAATTATGAAAATAATAAAACAATTAATAATGCACACATTAAATTAGTTGTTTACAAAAATAATATATCTATAGTAAATTGTGTGTCATTACTTCAAAATAAAATGTCTATCAATAACAAACAAGACTTCAAAAATTAATAATAAATATTAATGTGGAAATAAAATTTGTATTTCATTGAATTCCAATACATGAAAACACATTAAAATATATTTAATATAAAAATAATAATCTATGGCTATCATTTTTATGTTTTTTTTAATACATTTTCAAAATTTTCGTACTTTTGTTTTCAAGTTATATGTAACTTGAACTCAATTACTACATAAAAGAGATCGATTTTAAAAAATTATTGATAGGAATATCATGATTATTTTTATGTATATAACATGCAAATTGATTAAATTTGATGAAATAATTGAAATTTATTTATTTGTGGTTATATAAAGAATTTTGTTTTAAATTTTGATTTTCTATACATTCAAATTAACCATATTAAAAAAAAAGACATTGCTCTTTCAATGAAACAATTTTTTGGTTTGTTAAAATTTGAGAAAAAGACATAGAAGGGGCTATAAAAGTGTGGGTCAAAATATAATTCATAGGTTAGCTTTGCAGTAAGGTTACCTTATTCTTCAAGTTGAGTCAAAAGAATCTTGCAAGTCAATATATTGATAAGAGTATTTTTCCGCTATATAAATCTAAAAGCATGAACAAATTTTTTATTTTTTGGTTCCTTAGAAGGCGAATACTATTGAAATCATTTTGTTAATTTCATTAAAAAAAGGATAATGCATTTAAGATTTCTTTTTCTTTTTTCTTTTTGAGTTACATGGATAATGTATTTAATATAAAAGAAAGTTAATGTTATCTTGAATTTAAATATTAGTATTTATCTATTTATTATATATTAGTTTGAATTAGAGTAGAATATAGAATTTGAATTAGATGAGAAGTCTACTATTAGTTTGAATTATAGTAGAACTCAAATGTATTTCTATAAAAATATTCATCATCATCAATGAGAATTATATGTCATATTTTCCCACCTATTATTCCTCTATATGGTATCAAAGCCTTTGAATCCTAAACCCTAGTCTCAACTTGGAGTAAATTTAGGGTGTAGGCTTAGGCCCTACATCACCTTCCTCAACCCCTACCACAAATGTTAGAGACCTTACTATGTCTATTTATTATCAATGCCTCATTCCTTATAGTCTCCAATGTAATATCTTGGTTTCAATGTCTCTTTCCCTACAATCTCCAATGCAGTATCTTGATTTCAATACCTCTTGACATCAAGAGCTTCAAATTTTCTTGGTTCAAACCTTCCACAATTTTCTTCTTCTTTGCTTCCTAGCAATATTGGTTCTCTTAATTAAACATATACTTCTTTATTATCTTCAACTCTGCCTCTCTCTCTTCCTCTAAAAGCTTCCTCAAATAGTTGATTGTTTTCTTTCATGTCTTCGAAAAACAAACATGGTCATGTTCCTCTACCTCTACTTGAGATTTGCCTTATACTTTGCCTTCCCTTTTACCTCCTATGTCATTTATTGCATTAACTTCTAAAACATTATCTAGTTTAATGCCAAATAAAGCTCCTAATCCTACTCTTCCTTTAACAAACATTTTTTTTTCTATAAGTTCATCAAAGATTTTAGAAATTCGACTTAGGAAGATCCCACTAATCTTGCCTAATCTTTTAGCCACGAAGTTGAATCCACTCATTGCCTAGACCTGGGGAAACCACCCTCCACAAAAAAATCGAATACATCGTAGTCTTGTTTTTTTTCTCTCTCAAGACCAAGATTTGAATCTCCAATCAATGCTACATTTTGCAAGGGCATATCAAAGAAAGTTAATGTTATTCTTAATTTAAATATTAGTATTTATCTATTTATTATATATTAGTTTGAATTAGAGTAGAATATAGAATTTGAATTAGAGTAGAAGTGAACCATTAGTTTGAATTAGAACATAAGATAGAGTTTCAATTATAATATAACTCAACTATATTTGTATATAAATATCCATCATCATTAATGAGAATTATATGTCATAATTTCCCATCTATTATTCCTCTATATTTAAGTTTTGTTTTTCTTTTCGTTTTTTTAATATATTTTTAAGAAGGTGAATTCTCTTGAACTTATTTCAGTAATTTATTTATTTTTTTTAAATTTTAATATGAAAGTATGGATAATGTATTTAAGTTTTTTATTTTTATTTTTGAAATAGATATGTTTATAAATTTAAGGCATGGTATAAAATATAGGACAAATTTCTACTTGATAATAGTTTTAAAATGGGCAAAATAAACATTAAATTTTTTATCAACACCAAAGGTAATGATTTGCTCATAGTTCAAATTCATGTTAATAACATAATATTTAGTGCTTCTAACATCTCTCTTCATCAAGGATTCTCTAAGTGTATACAAAATGAATTTGAAATGAGTATATGATAAAAGAGCTCAATTACTTTCTTGATCTACAAGTTGAGCTATAAAAAAAAAACATTATTAATCAAATAAAATATATTAAAGATCTTAAAAAGTCCAAGATGGAAGATATAAAGACTATGAAAACTCTAATGAGTTTATTTATCAAACTTAACAAAGATGAACAAGGACGATCTATTAACCATACTCTTTTATAGTAACATGATTGGTTCATTGTACTACTTTACCATTAATAAGTTGGATATCATGCTTAGCATTTGCTTACATGCAAGATTTTAATCACGTCCTAAGAAATCTTCTTCTAATGTCATATATAGACTTTTTAGATAACCATACTCTCTTATAGTGACATGATTGGTTCAATGTACTACCTTACCATTAATAAGTCAGATATCATGCTTTGTGTACAAGATTTTAATCATGTCCTAAGAAATCTCATTCTAATGTTATAAATAGACTTTTTAGATAGTAAAAAAGAATAATTATTGATTTTGGTTTAAGACATTGTAAGAGTACTAACTTTGACTTAATTATACATATATATAAGAAACACACTAGTGAAATATGACACTCCTTAGGACCTCACTAGTTTCTTGGTATAACAAAAGTTAAAATTTAGTTGCATTAATTATCCACATATATAACAAAAGATGAATAAATTGTTGCTAATTTGTAAACCAAGAGATTGCCATACATACACTCCTATTATGTAACCATTTCAAAATGCACATTTGACATCCATTTAATATCAAATAATTTTTTTATAACATGTAAATGCAAGCAACATGTTCATAATAGCCTTTAATCTAGAAAGAAAGTAGACGTGTTATCATAATTTATACCTTTTTCTTGATAAAAACCTCCAATTACTAACCTACCCTTGTTTCTTACCCTTACAACATCTTCATTTATTTTATTTATAAATGCTCATTTGTGCCTATTATAGATTGATGAGAAGGTCCATAAGCTAGTTCTTGTCGTTCATTCCTTTTAAATTTATTTAGCTCTTCTAGCATAACCACTACAAGAAAATTGACTTTTAGCGACAAAATATTTTGTCACTAAAAGTCTAAATTTCGTCTACAAAAACATTCCCCAACGAAAATTCTTTCGTGCCTTGTTCGTCGCCCTAGACCCGTTGCTAAAAGTTTCGTGACAAAAATCTTATTTCGTCGCCCAAAGTTTTCCTTGATGAAATAAAATTTTGTCACTGAAGGTGTTTTCCAACGAAATATTTCATCGACAAAAGTAAGAATTTTTGTCACGAAAAAAATAAAATTTGTCCCAAAAGTCGTCAATATTTAATGTCGACGAATTTTATTTTTATTTCCAAATATTTTTGGTAACAAATTAATTTTGTCGGTGATAGTCTACCGTCTTTGTTAGTTGTCTTGGCCACGCCCCAGGCCTTCGCCATTCACCCACAATGCTAGCACAGTGCTAGCTCACCCGTCAAACATGTGACCAAGCTCTGATACCACTTGTAGATCGAGGTGCTCCGTACTTCCCAGTGGGTCACTCATCCTAAGATTTCTTTGACTGTAGCACGCTTAACCACAGAGTATTTTATGACAAGGCCCCCATTTGTTCTGAAAACCAATTGGTGATCAGAATTGGGACCTTATATTATTTAAGGTCACTCTCCATAGTCGACATGAATTTGACTTGAACTCAATTATACTCAACCCAAAATCATGAAAGGGTGTTAGATTCAAGTCATATCAAATTTTGTCACCTCTAAACAAACCTAATGTTGAATGAGAACAAATTAGAGGACTATAGTTTATTAATAGCTAGAATAAATTCAATTCCAGACTTATGGATTAAAGTGATAAATTTGAAATATAAAATAAAAGTATAATTGAAAGACAATGTTAAGAGAATGCCAAAGTGTAATACTCATATTGACATTAATAAAATAATGATCAAAATGAAATTAGGATTCTACATCATTTTTTTTTCTTCCCCTTTCTCATCTATTAAAAACAAAAATATCAAACATAATGAAACAATATAAATATAAATCATATAATAATTTATGATATATTTCAATTATTTTTATAACTACATTTGTTTTAAATATTTGATTAAAAATGCATACAAGTATAAAAACTCCTTTACAAGTTAGTACCCATAGAAGTTACTATTTTGCGGTATAATTTAAGATTTTATTCTTAATAACTAATCAATTTTGATAAATTAGTAATTAATAATTAAAAATAATAAATATATAATTGATCAATAAAAAATAAAATAACCAATTATTAATAAAGATGTGGTTGAAAACTTTTAAAAAAACTTTATATTTATATAGAATTTCATATGTGCTATATATATCAGACATTTTTTATTTTGTAAATATGAAATAGAGCTAGGCATATAGTACTTACAATATATTATATCATATAATATTTAACTTATACTTATTTATTTATTAATAATATATGATATCTTCGTACACATAAATAATATTTGGAATTTTATGTAGGTAGAATATTTTTATAGATACTAGACAATTTATTTGAGAAAGTTAATTCTAACCAATTATTTAAAAACCAAGTAATAATTAAAAAAAAAATCTATTAATTTAAACTAGGTAACTAAATGTTAGTATAAATTTACTTCTTGAGTGGATAAGGTATGATTTTGAATAAATTTACTTATTCATAGCTAACATAAATTTAATACTACATTGGACTTGTATGGATAACTTTTACCTAATATAATAAAAATCATTTAGTAGTATTTATGTATGTGTAGCACCATATAATAATATTGAAATTTAAATAAATTTATATCATAGGATGTAATCTTACATATCTTGGATTATCTATTGTTATTATTTATATATATATATAAATATAAATGACATATTACACTATAAATATTAATTGCTTAAATAATTTATATTTTTGTTATTTCATAACAATACTATTATTACATAATAGAACATTTAAATTTAAATAAATCTACATTCTAGTATTTAATTTTGTGGATCCTTAATTTTTATTATTATTTATATAAATAAAATATTATAGTATAAATATTAAGTGTCAACAAATATATATTGTATTATTTCATAGTATAAATAATCTACTTATTTATTAATATTCTTTATTAATATAACAATTTAATAACATTATTTGGTGACAAAATTACTCAATTTGTCAGGAAATAATATAATTACCGACGAAACCATTTTGTAAGCAAAAATAGATAAAAGGTTGTAACTTTTAGTGAGGAAATTATTTTCATCACCAAAAATTATAATTAGTGATAAATATTTTCGTAGGGAAATAGTTTATTTTTGTCACAAAAGTGTTTGCGCAAAAAAAAAAGTGCCAAATTTTCCCGCCACATCTTTTAGCGACAAAATTTTCAAATTCGTTAGGAAAAGTTTGTAGAAAATTGGCATTATTGACAACATCTAAAATTTCATCGGTAAAAGTTACTTTTAGCGATAAAATTAGAATTCGCCCCTAAAGTTTTGTCACGAAAAGTACATTTTCTTGTAGTGAACATTTATCCAATTTTATCATTTTCAATTTCATGAATTTTTTTTCTTTTGTTCAATTTGAGACAAGGAAACAAGAATGTTGCAAATATTTTTAAGAGATGATTTAGTTTTTGTCGTTCTAAATGGATTACCTATAATTCATTCTTGAGGATGATGGATGACAAACTTTCACTCTTTTGGAAGATCTAGAGTACTTGTCCCTTCTTATGGTGGAAACACATGTGAAAGTTGCTCCTTTTTAGGCTTTAGATTTCTACTTCATGTCAAGGTTGAGTTTTATCCAAGTTGAGTTTGCTTAGCCTTTCTTAATGACTTATCTCATCATTAAGCTTGACGCTATCTTGAGAGAAAGGATTATATATTCATCAAATACAACAAGCTTAAACTTTCTACTTTAAAGGTCTTTTTGTTGAGAACTATACAACTTTTACTTACACAAGAATAACCAAGGAAAATCCTAATATCTAATTTTGAATCCCTTATCTTTTTAGTTTAAGATAAAACATTTGCACCAAAAGACTTTAAAATAATTAATATTGAATTTTTTATTTTTTCAAAACTTATAGAAATCAAAATGGATCACATTAAAAATTTATTTAAAATATAACAAGTAATATTAGCTGCTTTCACCCAAAATAATTTAGCGGATTATTTTCATTAAGCTAAGTTTTTGTCATTTCTTATAAAGTTCTATTTCTCTCTTTAACAACTCGTTTGTTGAGGTATTTTAAGAGCTAAAAAATTATGTTCAATACATGATCACTACGAAAGGTTTCAAAATCAAACTTTTCAATTTCTCTCTTGTGATTACTTCTCATGTATGTGATTGTGAAACATTTTTCATTTTTAGCCTTTTTACAAAATTTTGAAAAAATAATAAATAAAAAAATGTTCATTTTTGTGACTTAAAAATAGAACTCATATGTACCTAAGTCATTCTTAATAACAAATGCATAATACTTTCCACCAAGATTAGATACCTTAGGAGCATGTAAATCCATCCATAAGGAGCGATTATAAAGATTTTGATGTAGAAATCATGTTTTAGTTTTTTTTTTTTTTTAGAAAAATTAATTTGCTTTTCCATTTGTCATGCTTAATGTATTAAAAATTTGATCAATCCTTGAATTGGAAAAGTTATTAATTCACGATGCAATGATCAAACTACTATGGTCAAACTAATAATATCATAAATATATCATTTATATATTATTAAAATTAAAATAATTAAAAATGATAAATTCTATAGAATTTTTTATAGCAGCCACGTGTAATGTTAGACTTTCTTCCCCTTAAGTTAAGTATTATCCATTTATTATAAACCCAAAAAAACAATAGAAGTGAAATGGAAAAAGGAAATAGGGTTTCAATTCTAAATTCTATTTTTTAATGATCTAATTTTATTGAAAGACAAAGCAAAGTGACAAAACCAAGTCATAATATAAAAATATAATATTCCACAAAATTCACTATTTTAGAGTTTGTTCTTTTTTTATGGACCCCTTAAAAAGGATTATTCATTACCTAAGTAAGAGTGGCAGGATTGTTGTTTGAATTTTTTTTTTTTTAATATCCTTTTTCCTTGGATTAGTACTCAGACTCATATGTCAAAAGTTCGACATGAAATCAAAATATCTAAATATATTACATTTCATTTAAGACACTAAATTGAAACCCTTTTCATTTTATTTCTTCAATTATTGATATTCATTTTATTTCTTTAATTAATGATAAGAACTAAGAAGTTCAATTTCATTCAAATTAGTTGTTTTGGCTAATTGTTTTTACATAATTGATAATTAAAATATTAGAAGGAACTAGAATGGAGATTGCAATAGCAACAAATGCAAGAGTATTTACTTCCATAATATCATTTTTATTTTTATTTTGGCAATAACTCGAGATTTAATCTCATAGAGATGATAAATCTTTCAACTGTAATATAAATTCAATGGGATGAATTACATCTCAATGATATTAAATCATATCAATATCATGAATAACAATATCTAAGCTATCAAATTGATTTATTTTTGAAAATTGGATAGTATAACATAGGAAGATCTTTTATCCGTAGCGACTCAAAATTTATTCATGATCTACTCAAGAATTCCTTTATTTATCCACCTTTTTTTCTATAACCTATTACTTTTCTTGTACAATTATCAAATAAAGAATCATCTAATGGATTTTCCATTTCCATTGATTATAAACCCAAACAAACAGTAGAAGTAAAATGGAAAAAAAGAATAGGGGTTAAGTTCTAAACTCCATTTTTTAATGATCTAATTTTATTGGAGGATAAAGAAGTGCAACAAAGATAGCTATGGTACAAAAGATCTAATATTCCAAAAAAATCAGTATCTTAGAGTTTGTTCTTTTCTCGATAGGACCCGTAAAAAAATTATCCATTACTTTGATAAGATAAGAGTGGTGGGATCGTTTAATTTTTAATTTTTTGTAATATCCCCTTTCCTTGGATTAGTACTTGGACTCATATATCAAAAGTTCATTATAAAATTTGAAGGAGATCGATCCTTTCATATTCTAATTAGCAATTGAAGTTACATAAACTTGAAGCCAGAAAGAGAGAGAGGTTAAATTTGAAAAATATTCTATAAGGGTAACTATGTTAAATTTATTTCTTTTATGTATCGTAAAAATACAAATACTATATCCAGTTGGTCATTCTTCACGAACTTTTATTTTTTTTTCAAAAACTTTTTTAATATGAAAGTCTCAGGATAAAACTTTTATAAGTAGATGGGCAGCCACCTTACTACCTAGTCTGGTAATTACGTGTTTATGAATCTTGAATCCCTAAATGGCTTCAGATGTGTTAATTGGGCTGAATATGGGCCTAGCTACCTAAGTTGGTTATATGATGTACCAATCAGGCCCATATTTTTTGAATGACCCAAATCCAGCCAACCAAGTTTGACCCAACTGGAGCCCACATCCAGCCCAAATATCTTAACCATCTCTTTCCCAAATTAGAATTTTATTTTGGGCACGTTTAACAGGGTTATAGACTATAGTTTTAGTTTTGAATAAGAAGCTTGTCTGCACATGGGTAGAACAGCCCAAATATGTTCAAACTTTTCCATAGCTTTGTTTTCTTGAAAAAAAAAAAAAAGAGTTTTATGCAATGGTTGAAAAGGATTTTATCACTAAAATATTATGAAGGCAAAGACATGTTTTTTTTTGTTTTTTTTCCCCGAATTTAAGATTTGATACTTTTGAAGAAAAGCTTTTGATGGAGTGGTTTCAGAATTTAAATTCTTTAATAAATTAAAAAATAAATATTTATATAATATTTTAGAGAAGCACCTTCATACTCGCATCACTAAAAGCTGGGAATAACGTCATTCGGAAAATCAAATTCTTATGATCCTCAAAAATCTTCACCATTATACCGTCCAAATATAAAGTTATGCATTCACCAGAAATTTATAGAAATCAAGCCTAAATATACAATTTTTTCATTAATGGAAATAGACTATGACTAGCAACTACATCCCTCTGCACCACTGCTACATTCTCCGCCTCCGAATTCTGTGAGCTCTTCTTCCACCACTCGCTCTTCTTTGGTCTTGGTTATGGAGAATCCTTGAAAGAATTCTATTTTGTAGTAGCATTTCCTCCATCTCCTGCACAACACTAGAGGCCAAATCACGATTCCCAACCCTGTCACAAATCCTATTTCAGGATCTATGTATTCCCACTTAATCTCCATTCGGGAAGCTGAGTGCCTGTCATCAAACGTCGATGGTGGTGTTTCCTCTTCGCAATTTACACTCAAAGGTTTCCCACACAATCCTTTGTTCCCTTGGAAAGAAGCTTCTGAAAATGTTTGAAATTGATTACCGCTTGGGATTGCCCCCACTAACTGATTGAAGGAGAGGTCCAGGACTGAAAGGAAAGTTAGGCTCACAAACTCTTTGGGGATCTTCCCACTCAGGTGGTTGCGTGAGAGGTCTAATGACTCGAGCTGTCTCAGCTGCCCTATTGATGATGGGATTTGGCCTGTGAAACCATTACCAGATAAGTTGAGGACATATAGTAATTCACTCATTTCTAGGACCTTAAATTGCATGTGATTTAGCTTTGATTGGACTCCATCTTCACTAGCCATCATTGCTTTCCAGGTCAAGAAGCCTTTTGCCGGCAATTTCCCACTAAAATTGTTGTAAGCTAGGTCTACAATCTGAAGCTTTGCCCATGTGGAATTGCTCTTTGGACATCCAATGGGTCCATGGAATCTGTTGGCTCGCAGAACAAGCACACGCAAACTGCTCATGTTCTTCAACCAGCAAGGGAAGTTGTCATCTATGTGATTATTTCCAAGGTTTAAAACCTCTAGCTCTTTGCAATTGGCTACGGATTCTGGAATTGTCCCTTCTAAAAGATTGCCATTGAGATCTAGAGTCTGTAAATTACAGTTTCCAGGAAAATTCCCAGATAAAATGCCGCTAAACATGTTTCTCCGTAGATTCAGAACCGCAAGAGCCTCATTCTCAATCAAACATGAAGGCATCCCACCACTCAAAGCATTGTTAGACAATTCAAGAACTTGGAGGTAAGTTGCACTGCAGATGGATGCAGGAATGATTCCCGAGATGTTTTTCTTTGAAACAGAGAAGAAAACAGTGAAGGACATGTAAGTACCAATATCATCCGGGATGGAAGAGAAGAAGCTGTTGTTTGAGGAATCCACATAGCTGGAAAATTGGGGCGGGGTGGGGATTCGTCCATGGAGCAGGTTGGAATGTAGGTCAAGTGCAGACAGATAAGGAGGAAGATTGGAAAATGGTTGTTGCAGATCCACCAGCAAATTATGAGAGAGATTCAAATGCATAAGGAAGCTATTGCTGATCATCCAAATCCAATTAGGTATTTCCCCTTGAATTTGGTTTTGTGAAAGGTCTAAAACTTTGAGTGGTTCCTTAGATCAGGGAATCTTCTCAGGTTGCAAGAAGCCAATTTTAATGTGGTGAAATGCGGGGATTTAGAAAAGGTGGAATTGAAACCATCCACATTGATTGACAACCTGTTATGCGAAAGACAAAGAGTAGTAAGGTTCTCTAGTTTTTGAAATCTGCTTAGTTCAAGGGTGCCATTGAGTTTGTTGAAAGAAAGTTCAAGGATGTGAAGACCCTGGAGATCAAAGACAGACATGGGTATTGGCCCTTGTAGATTGTGGCTACCCAAATCAAGGGCCTCCAGTACGTAAGACACAGCTGAAAATTCATTGAGTTGACCAGAAAATTGGTTATTGCTAAGCCATATTCTCTGCAGTGATGGGTGAGAAAACAGGGACAGTGGAAGACCACCATGCAGCAAATTGTGATGCAAGTCCAGATTCACAAGATTCAAAAGACCTTCCCAGTGGTGGGAAATAATCTGACCAGTAAATAGTTACGAGAAAGGTTTATATGGGTCAGATTCTTTGAAGTACGGAAGGATGGAATTGAGCCGGTAAAGCCATTTGACGATAAGTCCAGGTAAAGCAATCGAGTAAGATTTGCTATGGAGCTGGGGATTGGTCCACTGAAAGTGCAACGTGCTAGTTCTATCCAGGACAACATCTCAAGTTTACCTATAGAATCTGGCATATGCCCCGAAAATTTTGTATCCGAAAGCACCAGGGTCCGTAGAGACCCACCCTGAGGAAACTCTGGCAAAGCACCCCAAAGTAACTGATTGTTAGACAAGTCAAGAATTTGCAGGGTTGGTGCCTGAAAGATATTTTCTGGAAATGTTCCATATAGTCCGCAAAAACTGAGGCTCAAGGAAGTCAAATTTGAGAAATTTGCCAAAAAATCAGGAACTGGAGCTGTGAAATTGTTATAATTCAGATGAATAACTGACAGGGAGCGAAGCATCACCAGGGAAGAATCAATAGGGCCTGAAAGAAAACACCAGGACAAGCTCAGAACTCGGAGATTAGGCACAGAAGATGATAATGCCTGACACAACTCCTTCCCCTGGGCTGATATGTCTACACCATTAAGATGAGTTCTCTAAGCTCTGTCAGGTTCTGAACCAGCATTCTCAGATTTGGCTTCTCAAGTTTCAGCGTAGGATCTCCAGGGAAGTAAAACATGGAGAAATCAATAGTAATCAATTTCGTCAAGCGTGAGATCTCAATTGGAATCTGCCCAGAAAACCCAGCGCTAGACAAATTCAGGTATATCAAACGGCCAAGCTTACCGAATCCAGATGGAATTTGAGAATAGTAGAAGGTGTTGTTAGCCAAATTCAAGCTCTGCAGATACTGCGGCCTGAAAATGCTACTGGAGCTATTGAATTCACCAGAAATGAATTCGCTACTGAGATCAAGAGACACAACATGACCAGTGGCATCCCAGGTTACACCGCCCCAAGAACAGCAGTCAGCGCTTCGACTCCAGGAAACTAGTTTATTAGATGCAGCAGCATTGAATTTGAGGGTACTCTTCAGTTGCAGCAACAACATCCTCTCATCTTCCAGGCATACCCTCCCATCACTCAAGACACTCGCCGGACACCAAAGCAACATGAATAACAAAAAAGCTTGAGCATAAGGGCATGAAGAAAATCCATGAAAAGAGTAGAATTCCCATTGGAAGCAGCTTGGAGATACTGCTAAGCCGAGACATGCTTAATCATTACTTTTATGCATGGTTGTTTTCCCTATTCATGCCATTCCAAGTCGCATAACAATTTATTATTTTCTGAAGGTTGTGGGAATATTTTATTTTTTATTTCCAACTTTTCTTCTTAAAAAAACACGTGAACTACAATTTTTGTACTATTTTGATAAAATAATTTGAATCTAGAGATTTTGTAGCATTCAACATTTAAGTAAATTTGATTGTATTCTATTATTGAAACATGGATAATTTACGAAATAAACTATAGAAAGAAAATGATATTAGATGAATTCAGTATCCACGCAATTTCATTCCATTAACAAAGATATCACAATATGTATAATGATAGAATTTATTAATTTGGATTCAAGTTTCAACTAGATAATTCATATCACTTTGAAATTTGGAATTCTATTGGGGTTTCCACGATCATGAAACAGACAGTCTCCATCCCATTAATTTCTTCTTTCTTTGCCAACTTTTCTGTAGCCCAAACAACACGGCAGCCAATGGTCAAATCCCTCTATCGCTTTGGAAATGGAAAATGATGATCAAAAACCTTGGAAACCTTAACCCCTAAAGGGGTATTTATAAGATTCCCCTATCGGGCTTATAGTGACTTAAGCCCACATGAGTTTTGATCACTTAATCTAAACCAAAATAGGTCATAAATTAATTAACCATATAGGGTCATCTAATTAATCAATTAACCTAATCCAGAAATTTTGTTTGCTATCCCCTATGCAAACTTACGTAATTACCAAAACGCCTTTATACATAAGAGTGAACCTAAAATCGATCCAACCCTCATAACTCGTGTCATTAGGGTATACAAGCTCAAAGTGGGAACCACTAAGACCTATAGGATTACCAACTCCCTCAACATCCAATTCTGATATTGATTCAGCATCCCGATACAAAGAATTAACTACACTCTATACCTTATGTAAATAACACTAAGACAAAATTCAGGTTCGTGACTTACTATCCATTACATGCAGACTTCCAATCAACTAGTGTTTTTAATCTAACAAGGTAATGTTATTACCTATCAAGATTATCTCTTCAATTCTTGAATTACATATCTCACTTATTATATTATCAATTGACATATTTTAGCTCCAAATAGCATATGTCAAATTTCTATTAAAGGAAATGTTACGATTATAGTCTTCTAGATCATATGTCTTTAAATTACCCAATGGGACATACTATCTCAATCCCATGAGATATCATGGTGCCTCTATTGAGAATATCTATTGTCACCAACCTTCATCGATAATGACTCAATCCATAGGGATATGTGACCACCTAAGGGTCTCACCCATAAGTCAAAGCCTCTTGTTGACTTCGGCATAAACTCAACATCCTTTCAAGGTTGAGAGTCCATGTAGTATGGTAGTTTGGCAAATCATGAAAATTGATATCCTTACATCATGATTTGTCGTAGATCTTGTCCAATATGTAATCATACACATTAGTACAATCACCATGGAAAACTCATTCCGACGATCAAGACAAGTCATCCCTCCAAATAGGAGCTAGTGTATTACAGTATCTACAAGATTGCTTAGATCTATGAACTGATTGTGGACAACTTATCTACTTACAAGGATTCTATGATTTGTATCTTCTATGCAACAATTAATACACCCAAGTCATGTACAATGTAAAAGATATGAGTGTATATACTCAGATATGCAATTAATACAAATAGGATAAAGGAAAGCCAAGAAATATGAATAAATAAAATTTATGAATGTGTTTCAATTTGTTACATCATATCATGCTTTCTAAGGCTACATCCCAACATATATCAAGGTACACTTGATGATGTTCAAAGTCTTTGAAAGTTGATTGACATGAAGTTCATGGTCATGTAGAATAAATGTACAAACCTTTTTAAATCTTGACCAATAAAAAAAAAACACATTATAAAATCTTTAGACATGCTTGAAGCCCATGAGAAAAGGTTATTTCTCTAGCCTAACAAAAAGGTAATTGTGGACTCGCAATCTTCACATGCATTCCCACTCAATCGACGAGACTCGCTTTCTAATGGTGAAAAATTAGTTTTAGACAAGTTAGAGTCACCACTTATTTTATTTTATTTTAAAAGGGAAAATAAAACAAGAAAGAAAACCTTAAAGCAGTGACTCCATAGTTTTGGAAAAACGTGTCTTTGAAAAACCCGAGTCTAGGTCCAAGGATCAGGTTACTTATTGGGAAGGTACTTTAAAGAGGTAGTACCCCTTTAAGCCCTAAAGAGGTCTTTATTGGCTAAGTCGAGGAAAATGTGGCAATTAATCGATTGATTGAAGGTATGTAGGTAGATTAAGGTGATTTCAAAATTCTATTATCACTAGCATGCCAAATAAAAAAAAAAAAAAAAAAAATCAAATCACAATCATAAAGGAGAGTTAGGGTGTGTACTTGGGCTGCTTCTCAAGCGCTATCATAAGACATCAAAGTTAGCTCAAAATATGACACACAACATGCATTTTTATCAAAGATAATCAAGTAAGCATCAAGGTAATCAAGTATGGCATCAAACATGGGTATTGCTCATAATATTCTGCATATTCATGGATTTTGGAGAGTGGGTGATAGAGAGCATACCTAGGTAGCAAGCGTCAGCACTTTTATAGAAACAAGGTTAGCTCAATAACAAGTGCAAAACCATCTCATGTATCACAAAGAGGATCAATATCAATCAAACATTAAACAAACACCTCACTTGAATCAATATCAAAGAAGGTGTCATGGATGTTGGGCCCCCACCAAGACCCAATTTACTTTTGCGTGAATTAATGCCATGAGTTCCATTGTTTGGAACTATGAAATTTATTCATGCCTATTGAAAATTGAGAACATCAAGTGAATAGTTAAAGTTAAAGAAAATAGTGAAAATGCATGTCAGAAGGAAAATTGGAAGCCAAGAGTTTGTTGAAATCTGGATTTTAATGTCTATGAACTCCTAAGGATGGGATTTTAAAGAAAACTGGAGTTATTTAATGAAAAAGATTTTGAAATCCAGATTTAAAATGTGTAAGTTCACAAGAAAGAAAAGAAGTAATAGGAGGAGGACGGTGTGCACCAAGATGGCAACTGTATGGGTGGAGCCTGGAGACGTGACTGAGACTGCCTTGCTGGTGTTGAATCCCTAACTGCATTCTGCTCTCTTTTAGCACTTTCCGGGGCTCCTTGTTGTCCAAAGTTTTGGTGATTTCCAATTCCATGTTGAGCCATTAACTCCTACATCTCGGCATTAGAGATGACGCCAATGCTTTTCGGAACTAGCTTGATTGTTGATATTCCAGTTTGACAATTCTGCATCTTATGGCTTTGAGCTGTTGGGGATCCTAGGACAGTAGTGCCAAAATGGATTTCTTCTTTGGGAGTAAACCTATAGAAACCGCAAACAATTCTTCGTTTCTACTTTCAATATTTTCTTTGAGGATGTGCCATCACCCACTTCCAATGGTTGCAACTTCACCCTCATTACCGAACAATCTGGTTACCTCAGTCCTTGTCAATGACCTTATCCAATCCCAGAAGTTCAGAGCTATTGATCTCTACCATTTTCATGCTTTTTTTCAATCATTGCTGAGGAGAAATTCTGGTTCCCCATTTGAACTCATGAATCCTGATACTTGGACCAAACCCAATGGAGGAGGTTCAGGAAGTAAATATTTTTGTTCAATAATAGCCTGTGTAGAGTCTTTAGAGATTTGGATACTCTGCCTTGGTCATTTCCTTGCCTTTGTCTATGAGACTTGAGATCTGTGCCTTTAGATCAAATTCTCGATCACGAAATTCACCTGCCTTCTCAGAATCTTGGCTTCATATTGCTTTGTTCTTCTCTTTAGTGTTCTATTTGAGCACTTTCTTAAGCTCCTTTGCTTCCTCAAGAAACTGTGTGTGAAGAAGTCGAACCTGAGAACCAGTTTCAATAATCAAGTCAGCTGCCTTATCAAGATTGTGATGGATCTCATTCCTCTCCTGATGCTCTTTCAAAATTCACACTGTTTTATCCACGGATGGTTCAGTCACTCATGATTAATGCTGGAGAACCATATTTTCAGCAGTCACGCTCCAGATTTCATCACAGAACTTTGTAAGATTGATCGATAGTACATGCAAGCATCCATTGTCATGACTTCCAGTGATGGGTTGTAAGCAAGCCATACATTGTGGAATGGTTGGTGATTGGTGGGATTAGCATCGAGGCTAAGACGTGGCCCATTTTGATTCTAGGATAGCCTGGATGAACTCCCATTCAAGTTTGTCATATTGTCTTTTCCATAATATCCATTGTTCCAATATTACTGAAATTCTTGCTTCTTTGGACTGTGCATCTGATTTTCTATTGGTTGCAGGTGATTTCTATTATGCGCTCCTTTGTCAGCCTCTCTAAAAGCTTTTTCTAGGGTATAAGAAGTTGGAGAAATTTCACCATTAAGTTCTTGGGTGGAATCTGTTTCATTTGGTTGTTGCTTACCCTTCTCAGCAGAGTTGTCGGGTCCCTTGATTGAGTTGAAGGCACACTTATGATTTCTTTAATACAACATGGGGTGCAATCTCTTCATCTGTGTATTCTCATGGAGAAGTAGGTGGAAGCCAATCAATAAAAACCTTGTAATGCCTAGAAGGAAACACATGGTAGGCAGAATGGCTCTTAAGTGGACAATCACGTGCATAAGATATCAGCATGCTGACCAATGATACCAAGATATTGATCCACATACGTCTCTTCAATAATTTTGTGAACTTTTCTATCACCTCTCCTCTTTGTCATCTACCATGGTTTCCAATTTCTATGAGTTTGAATTCCAAAAAATCTCAATGGACTTTCTAGGAAAAGCTGATTGGAGAGACAGCTCTTTCCAGAAGAAACTATGGTAATTCACAAGCTAGGTTTCAGAAAATCTTGAAACTCGTATTTTTTTCTTGATGAATCTCATTCGGTCCTCCTGGCTGGAACTAGTTCTAAGCTTTATGGCTCCTTCAGGAATAAAAGCTTCATAAATTGAATTAGCAAAAGAATCTTCTTCGAACTCAAAATTTGCTCCCACACTCCTTATATTCAGAATCTGAATTTAGTTATACTTGGCCCATACTATTTTTCCACTATTGTCGTTTCCATAACACTTCCTTCATCATAGCCAATTACGATTTGATATGAACCTTGGAAGTACCTCAACAAAGCCCCAGTTTTTCCACTTGAGCATGGATCAATTCCACTACGTATACCAAAGCATTCATCGAACACGTCTTTTAAAATAATCGGGTACATGAAATCATTCGCATACACCCTACTATCTATCTGGGTCTGCATGCAATTGTGTAACATTCACCATTATGAACAACGGATATGCACATGGAAGCACCAGCTTCCCTTTTGAATGACCCCACATGAACCTTCAGCAAGTTGCTTTCTCGGTGCACTACAAGCTTGAAATCATAGGTATCATGTTAAGAGTGGGTCCCACATCCCCAACCTTAGTTTAGAGTTGTGAGGTACAAATCTCCAAAGCAAATTTAGGGCCATATATAATTGAATGTTGGAGAAAGCTTCGTCGAGCAATAGGTTGACCATGGAGCTTCAAAAGATACATGGCTTTCAATCTAAATATGAAGCAAAATCTGGAGAATCGAACTTTCTGTTTGACCGATCAGAATGAGCAAAACCAATCTTTGGAAGCAACTTTGTGTCTTTACCTTCCTCTTTTGCATTCGGATAACCTAGCAACACGCTTGAATACCTTGATTACAGCGTCCATTGCAAGTGATGATGGTGCTTCTAACTTTTCTGTTCTATAAATCCCCCATGCCGTGACCCATCTGCGTTGAGACCTTGCAAAACATGCTATCTTGGAGAATGGAATGTTCCACAGGTACATCTGTAGTAGGAATGCCCAATCTATCCAAGAGCTTTTTCAACTGCAATTGCACAATCTGCAAGGTTCCTTCTAGTTCCATATCTTTTGCAGACTTTCCAAAGCTTAATTGCAACAACCTCAAACTGGGTAATGGATTTTGGAGAAAACAAGATCAATTAACAATCTTCTTCTTTGGTTCATCATAAGTGAAGTTAGATGCTTTCATGGTCTTCTCTACATTTTTTCTCTCCAGAATCACGGTTCTTACTATGAATATTTCAATGGTTTTCGAGAACTAGAAAAATTAGTGCTTTAGAATCTGTTATCCAAACTATTGGAATGAGATTTTGTTCAGAGCCAACTCAGAAGCAAAAGATCCAACAACTATCGGGGTCAGTTCTAGCAATTCGTGTAACAAGCACTAATTGCTCCTTCTAATGACCATCGATTACTCATAACCCCAGATTCAGGCATATTAAAGGTAAAATGTCTTCAAGTGTCAGGAAAACAAAGTATATCATCTTAGCTTTCAGGCCAACCGTCTAAAGATCTCGAGAAGGCACTCATCAAGAAGAAACACTTGCTCATTCTGTGCAAATAGCCTACCTTCACATGGTTCCTGAAGTGTATCGCCTTCAAACGAAATTAACTCCATTCCAACAACGGTTTTTGTTCTCTGATCATATCATCAACCTGCGAGATTCTTTTTTGATGAAGACCATCAAGAAAATACCTCAACTTCCCCGCTTCTTCTCTGTTCTGGTTTCTTCTTCTAGCTCTATCTCAAAGCCAACTTCTTCCACCAAGATTAATCATACCAACGTATTGACCAGATTGACAAACCTAAATGCTCAGAGTCTCATCTTTTCTACAGTATATAGCTTATTAAACCCAGATGCAAAGCAATCCCAAATGCAAGACTCCAACGCAATTTTGTGACCCATGTTTTGAACTAATAGATTGGAGCATAGATGCAAACACAAGAACCTCACATCGAGTTCATTTTCCTCCACAACCTCACTTATTCAGTCCTGGAAATTTGGACATTAACAATATCACCACTGCCCACCAAAAACAAAGCAATAAACAGAGAAGAGTAAAACAGAAACAGAGGATAAAACCAACTAAGAACTATCAACCAAGTCCCATCTCATGCTGAGATCAATGGGCTTGGCCTAGTGAAAAAAAACCACAGACATAAACAAAGCAAAGAAAGTGTAGTCAATATCTCTAGACACACCTACAATGAATATGATATAGTCTCGCCCCTCTCAAGTCAAACTAAGTAAGATAAGAGTAGAACTGACAACATAGGCATATGAAAACAAATCCCAGAAATCAAGCGAAATAGTGTGAAGAAATAATAATAAATAAATAAATAAATAATAAATAATAATATGCATATCACAATGGTCATACCTGGGGTCTTTCCTCTCGAGCAAGACTTACTCATCTTCAAACTTTCCTGCCTTTTATTCCTCGTTTCTCATTTTTTTTTTCCCTACCATAGCCTTCTTCTCACGAAAACCAAAACCTTCTGCTCATCTCCCTTGTTCTCTTCCAAAATCCCTGCTCTTCAGTTCTATCTTCTCCCCCAAGGATGTATGTCGTCTGCTCTGCCCTAAAAAAAATCCGGATCTCCTTTTTATTCGGATAAAGAGAATCCATTCCTTTTTCACTTGTTATTGACCCTCTCTGTTGAAGAAAGAACCCTTGCTAGCCTGCTATCCTTCCTTTAATGGTGCATGAATCCCATATGATAAGTCTATTGTATCTTTGAAGATTCTCTTCTTCTTGTGCTTTAGTCATGCCTTCCTTTCTTAAAGAGAATACTTCACATGGCAGCCACAGGTCTGGAGAATTCCACCTTCCCATCCAAATCTTTTTCCTTCTAAAACTAGGATCCCTTTAGTGCGTGAATATCCTCAATATTCGCACTCCATTTGCAGTTGTGGACTTTCCTTTGCCAAAAATTTTGGTAATCCTCTCTCCAAATAACTAGTAGTCGTTTCCCCATGCAAGAAATAAAATAAAGATTAAAATCAATAAATATCGTGAAATTGAAAATCAAAAGAAATTAAAATCATGCAACTAAAAAAATAAAAATCAACCACATTCAAACCATAAGAGCCATGCAAAAATACGAGTCATGCAACCATGCAAAAACGCCTAAAGGTGACCTAGGGTGTGTCTAAGTGTCCTAGGGTGAACTAAGTAGAATCTAACCTAAAGTGCACTCAAGTGAAGCCTAACTTAAACTCGAAGGGCTACCAAGGTCACAATAGGGGCCTAAATAAATCCCTCAACCAAAGTTTCCAAGGTGGCTCAAAAAAGGTAAGTTGTATGAGTAGCAACAAGCCACCAAAGAACTACTGTGAAGTACTGAAAGAGCACTTAAAGACATGTGCTAAAGAGACAAAATGAAAGGTTTACAAATATGCACCTACTCAGTAGAAATCACAAGTGTAAGGAATATGAGTAGAAATATGAGTAATGAGTGGAACGAAGTGAACTGTATCAAAGAACTAAAAAGGACCAAAAATTTTATCCTAACACGTGATGAGGGTAAGCTCAGAGCACGAGGTCGCAACAACAAAGATTGAACAACTCTATGGGAAAAAATGACAATAAAAGGGGAAAAGTACGTGATGAGTAGCACAAGGATAGAAAGGGGTGGAAAGAATAACTCTAAGTCATAAATGAAAACGGACAACTCTGGGTCACAGATAAGATGTACAACGTTGGGTTAGAAATAGGATAAACAACTCTGAGTTGGCATGCTACGAATCACTCTAGTTCGGAAGCTCTAAACTCTAAATGTTATGAATGACTTTGGGTCAAAGGCGAGATAGACGATTCTAAGTCGGGAACTCAGGGCTCTAAATGTTATGAATGACTCTAGGTCAAGGACGAGTTGAATGACTCTGGGTTAAAGACGAGATGAATTACTTTGGGTTAAGGACGAGATGAATGACTCTGGGTAAAAAACAAGATGAATGACTCCAAGTCATGAAATAGGTGAATGACTCTAGATCATAAGCTCAGGGCTCTAAATTCTATGAATGACTCAAGGTCACGAATGAGAAGAACGACACTAGGTTGCAAGCTCGAGGCTTTAAATAGATAGCCGATCAGAATGCTTTCCTGCTCATGATGTTGAGTCAAGACCACTCATGAGTGGCTAGAATGATGAAAACGAAACATCTCAGGAATGCAAAGGATATGAACAACTTCAGGTTGTGAGCTCATGGCTCGAAAATGGCATGAATGACTTAGGGCTATGTAAACAACTCGGGGCTATGAGCTCCGAGCTTTATGACTAATCAACTAAAAGGAGAGTGTGATACGTAAACTCTAGGTCAAACCACTCATGGGCAACCAAATGATGAAGGCTCAACTCAAGGTTGGAAAGGCTTTGGGCCTAAGGAAATGATAGCTCTAGGCGACAAGGCTCAAGGCCTAAAGGAAGGAGAATAACTTAGGGCTACCAAGCTCAGGCCCTAGGAGGAATGGATAGCTTAGGGCTATGAGACTTAGGGTCTAAGAGAAGAAGGATAGCTCAGGGCTACGAGGCTTAGGGCTTCAAACGAAATGATGGCTCAGGGCGACAAGGCTTAAGGCCTAAGAGAAGAAGATAGCTTAGGGCTACGAGGCTCAAGGCCTAGAAAGAAATGATGGCTAAAAGCGACGAGGCTTAAGGCCTAAAAGAAAATGATAAAGAAGGCTAACTCAAAAATTGATAGGGAATCATAGGGTCAAAGTTGTAGACTCTAAATGCCAAGGATCGCACTATTGGGCTTGAGGGGGAGGGGATATGCCCCAGTATCCAGGGTACTCGCATTGCTGAAACAACTAGTAAATCAATCATCTACTGAAATTAATGGGTCAAAAATAGATGCATCATGACAAAAACCTCTAAAAATTTTGAACTAAAAGAACTCTTCGTGTCTCAAAAGCTACTCTGTCGATGAATCTCAAAAGATAAATCTCGAAGTGTGTACATCACAACTCATCTAAAAATGAAGCTCAAAGTGCACAAAATACTACTCATTTGGATAACCCAATTTGTGGGACAATTATGGCAATAACAATCCATCTCATAAACACTCCACAGAAGAATCCATCAGCCCCCTGGATAAAACCCAATGCAATCTATCTCTATCTCAATAAAACCATGTGAGAAAGCCCTAATATCATAAATCATCAAAAGTCCAAAGCTAGCGCTCAATCTGAACCCAAACCAAACACTATCTCAATCTCAAGGATACTCAAAGAAAATGGGGAAATATGTCCCAGTATAAGATCTGATGTCAAAGTCATGAGGTAAACAACCAACACTAATCATCCATCCTCGTACCACTTCCCAAACAAAACTCATCAAGGAAAGGGGAATATGCCTCGATATGGATATCTGATGCACGATAAAGAACCTGTCAACATCAATCAAACATCTTTGTAACCATGAGTAAGGATAGCCATACAACCCAATCAGCGACTAGGAATCTCAGAGAAATGGGAAAATATGCCCCAGTGTGGATATCTGATGCACAACAAAAGGATGAATCCAACATCATCAATCAACTATCTCCAACTCAATAATAATCCACTATGAAGTCAGAATGAAGTATCTGCCAATGTCTCAAGGGAGACACTCTAAATCTAATTTCAAATGAATAACCAAAATGATGAGGGATGTGATAATCTCAAGAGTAGAAACATTTCTCTAATGAATCCCTAAATGAATCTAATAGGAATCTGGTAACCTCGAAATGGGAAATATGCCCCAATATACAAGATATATACACTACACTAAAAACTTTCTCCAACTCAGTAATAATCTACTAGTTTATCTTAGAAGTACTCTATAAATGGAACCCAAAATCATGAAAATCGTCAATGAGCTCAACAATGCTCCATTATAACTAATATAATCTCAACATACTCCAATAGGAATCTCTAATTGGTGAAAATGCCCAAGCTCAAAGAAAGTGCTTCACTAGGGGCTCATCTCAACCAAATGAAATAGGAATATGCCTTAGTATAGCAACTGATGTAAGGTCATAAGGTACCTCAAATGACACTAACCCATGATCTCTATATCCAAGGATGAGACAACCAACTCAAAAGGTACATGTGAAATGACCCACCATGCTAGCTTAAAAGCAAACCCTGCTAAGAATAAAAAATCATCATACTAATCTACTCCATTAAGAATATGGATGAAAACATGTCTCCCTAAGGTAAATCCATTAAGAATAATGAGGATATCGAAAAGTATGAGCATGATCAATGACTCGGGAGAAACTCCACTAGAGAATCATAACGAAACCACACTATCAAATCTACATCTATCATCATAAACAAAGTGACCATGTGAACCAATAACAATCTGTCAATCTCATCAAATGAGGGATATGCCCCAGTATGATAGCTAATGCACAGTAGATGGAAATAAAAAAACATCAAATATCCTCCATAACATGAAGCGATCATCTACATGCATCACTAAATCACCTCCAAGCATCAAAGAAGCATATCCCAAAAGAAGAAACAGGACAACGTCTACATATCAACCAAATCCCAAACACCAGCTTAAGTAAAGGCTGTCAAATATAACACCTGATCTCATGGCCTTAGGGTGGTCTTAAGACATGAGACATAACGTAGGCCAGGGTGATAAGGTAAAGAAATAAAGGGAAACTAGACTCAAATACCCAATAATCAAACCTATACCCTCGTGTATAAGATGTAATGTGTGGAAAAAATCTCATGAGCCATAAACCTAAAAGTAACCAAAGGAAATGCCGATGGTAAAAAATGAAAAATGAAAGGTGGTTAAACTATCAATAAAGTAGGAGAATAATGTGAACAAGGTATTGAATCAAAAATGTGTATCGATATAGGAAATGAATAAAAAACGGGATCAATATCAGAAAAAAGTCATGGAAAAACATAGAAAGCCATAGAGAAATAAAAATGAATGATGATCAACCCATATCAATGTAATGAAGGAAGAGTCATATCACTGATGATGGAATGGTAGAGAAAACAATGATCTAGAGACCCCAGTAAGAAGTCATTCATCTCTCACACCCATAATACATCTCAACCATGATCCAAAATGAGAAAGATCTCAAAGAACTCTCACATGATATCTGAACACTCCAAATGCATAGAAATCTCAAGAAGCAAGAAGCAACAACTCTCATGGAAATCTCACAAGAACCCTTAATGATAAATATACCCAATAAACAGTCCTCAAAAAGTGATATAAGTGCCCAAATGAATAAGATATCATATACAAACATATCAATGCACTTTCTTTCTCTCTTTCTTTCTTTTTTATCTTTTTTCTTTTTAATGAATGAATGTGCATACTCTAACCATCAATGAATTATACCCCAATGAGAAAATATACAAGGAATGGGCAAACTCTCCCCAATCACTAATGAGAATGTGAACCCACACCTATGAGATAACCTCTCTAGTTAAAATCTCTTAATTAATGCCAAATGATGTGATGAAGGGAGAGATAGGACTACCATTTTTACACTAAGATGTGAAGAATCATCAATCCAAGAAAGACAAGAGATAAAATGAAGCAAACAATGATAAAAACAAGGAAGAAAGTGAAAACATGATAATAGTAGAATATAACAAATGTGGTGATAAAGAGATGGTAATAAGGATGAGAAGATAGGCCTATAAGTCCAAAACTCATTAGACTTTTCTAGCAAAGCATACATATGCATCAAAGGGCCCTAACCCTGGTATAGATAAGGTAAGCAAGGCTATAAGAAAGAAAATGTCATAATGTACCAGGCGAGGCTCAATGGGCTAACAATTGTCTAAATATCAATAAGGATGATAAAATATAAGACTAACTGAAATGATGGCCACCCATCCTACGAACATATTCTCAAATGTAATACTTCTTCAATTGACCTATTCTAGTTGGGTCTAAGAACTGGTCTCCATCTAGATATGTCAATCATATTTCCTTTCTAGGATCAACTCTCTAATGACATGTGTTGTATTCCAAGTAGGTCCCTAGGGCCTCGTAGAATAAATGAATCTCCATGACCATAATTGGGCTAACATTGCCCTTAAACATATCATCAACATAGGTAGGATGCCCTAGTAACTCTATAGTAGAAACAAACTAAACTCCTCTAAACTCTCAATAACAATGACCTCAAACATATCAAGAGAACGAACTATCTCTAGCTAATCTGTGTTGACCATCTAACTATCATCCCATACATCCATTTCAGGCTCATCATGAAGAAAACTATGTCAATCAAAACTGCCACCTTAGAGAAAAAACTAACATCCTCCACAAGAACTCTCATTTGATATAACAGGCTTTGGCTCAATATCCACTAATCTCATCATATGTACAATGTCATCTTCAACAATATCATTGATCGACTAGGTGGTGAGAGTGGGCACCAATGAATCATACAACATCTTATCCTGAACTTTGGCTATCTATCTTGCTATCCATCAATTCTCTGGCTTAAAACTAATAGTATCTCTTGAATAGAAATCATGGCAACTGTAACATGCTAAGGATCCATATTTGACTACTTTAAAACCTTGATCAATCTATTTCTAACTCTGATCTAAAAAATCGAATCCAAACCAAAACGAATAACACTCCTATAAGGTACAAGAGAAATAACATGAAGGGAGCTCCGAAGATGTGGAAATGCACTAATCACGATGCAAATAGGTGGCCCAAATGAAACTCAAACATGTACTAATCTTTGAGCACAACAAAAAGAGATTATGGAAAGGGTAACTAAACCCAATTGTGACTACGACAGCTTTGAAGGTCCATAGATGCACCCATGTGTAGGAGTGAAATCTTAATTGGGTCTAGGCTAGTGATTCATGCCTAATTGGTGTCTCAGCTGATTCGTGTCCAGCTGGTGCTCCTTGATTGAGGGAGTAATCAACAAAATTTATAACCTATTACACCATATACTAGGGTAGCAAAGACAAAGCTACTATAGCATAGTGGCTCTAGGATCGTTCATTGGGATGGGTTTTCACTTCACAAATGATATTAATTCAAAGTTGAATTGGTGCCTTTTCATTTCAAGGTTAGCTTTAAAAGAAAACATAAAGATGTTTTAATAAAAAAAGATTGGTTTTAAGCTAACAAAAAATAGTAACTGATTTTACTTACAAAGAAAAATGTTTCTTGGAGTTTCAAATCACTAGGCTCAGATTCCTTGTACAAAAAGGGAGTTCTGGTCACTTGTTTCTTTTCCTCACATTAGAGAATTAACATATAGTTAATTCTCTAACCGGTGTGGTACAGATGCTTCCCATTAATGGGTTCAAACACTAAATCCTTCTCACTGATGCAACTTGCAATGGCTCGTGCCTCTCACCTAGCACTTGCCATTCAAGGTGATCTTTAACCTTGGATTTCCCTTCACAAGCTCGCAAGAGATAACTAATGGATGTCTCCTTGGAGTCCAAAAGCTTACCAAGTGTTGGCAATTCTAGAAAATCCTACCTTCAAGTCACCTCCCAGAGGCTCGCAAGGGGTAAACTAGTGAATCTCCATGGACGGAGATCACTTGCCTTACCAAGTGTTAGCCCAGGTGATTTAAAGGCGTTTTAAGTTAACTAAAAAGATAAAAACCATTAACGGGTCACACTTTCTCTTCATTAAAAACTAAAACAACAAAACTTCCAATTTATGCATGAGGAAACTCACCCGGCTTTCCTCACTCCAAGAGACAAAAAGCCTAGCCTCTCATCCTCTGAGGAAAAATCCTCAAAGTTTGATTGGCTAGAAAGAAAACTAATGAGAAAACAAGAATATATAGGAAAAACAGAGCAAGTGCTCTGTTCGTTGATTCTATATATGATATATTATATGATGGATTATATATTTTACAATGGATGCAAGGGAGTTTATATAGGAAGGTAATTTACCCTTCCTTGGATACTTCCTAGCTAAGGAATTACATGAGTGGCTGAATACAAGGAGAAAATGGAAATTTAGACACAAAAATATCAGAAGAAAAGATCTAAAAGAGTCGGTGCACAACTATCAGGAAGCTTCAGGACCGTTTCGCAGGTGAAAACGAGGTCTGCGAGATTTCGTAGATGCACAAAAAGGGCTGCGAAATTACTTCGCAGCAAAAGGTTGATTTCGCACCGCTGCGAAATTGGCTTTCCTCTTGTGGTGTTTGGCTTCCATCGCGGCGTGAAACTTCAGGAGAAATCCATAGCACTGTGCAAAAAGGCTACGAAATATCTCGCAACAAAAGGGTGATTTCGCAGCACTTTGAAAAATCTTCCTTCAGCTTGGAGTGATCGGATTCCAATGGTTGTAACTCCTTCATTTCAGCTCCAAATCATACACGGTTTGAAGCGTTAGATTCTTGACTTCCTGAGCTTTGAAATGGTATATAGAATGTAGAAAATGGACTTCGGGAAGTGCTCCAAAAGTGCGAAGGAAGACTGCAGCTGCTGTCCTCTGTTTTCTTCTTTGCTTTTCTCCTTTCTCCGTTGCTTTTTCCTTGCATTACTTTGAACGACTTTGGCAAAGGGCTATGAGGCTCTAAAGCTTGGTTTCTTCATGAATTTGAGCTTCCAAAAGCTTTTCCATGGATTCCAAATAACTCTCCTCAATCTCATATTGCTTTGGTGATCAAGTTACTAACAAAAACACCAAAACTTACACAATTTGATTAGAATTGATTGCAAGGGTCCTTAACATGTTAATTGGGTTAAAAGGCAATAACTACTACTCAAAAGTGTTTAAAAGAGTTAATTAAAAGCTACAAAATAGCACTTTTTGAGTAGTAATCACTCCCCCCAACCGACATATTGCTAGTCCCTTAGCAATGAAGGAGAGAAAAATAAAAATAAACAATACTATAATTTACAACATCATGCTGATCACTTCAAAAAATGTTTAAGTGGCATGACTGATCAAACTCTCACATGGAACATTAAAGAAATAAAACTCAAACTTCAACAAGAGTTATCAAATAACTTGTCTAATCACAATTCATAAAGAGTAGGCATTATGCAATTTTAAGCTTTAAAATCATTTTCACTTCCAAATGACCAAACCTTACTCTTCCACAAAAATCTAAGTGTTATTTATTAGTTTCCGAATATAGTATGTTGAACTAATCTCTCCCCTCAACCTAGTTTTTTTTTCAAAGCTTAGCAAACTAATCAACCTCCAATAGGCTAAGAACGCACCTCTGGTCTTTCACAATTTTTTCTTATAGGAGTGCAAAGCTTAAAGGCATTCTTTTCTAAATTGTCCATGTAACGGGGGTCCATCGATGACTCCCAACCAATTAAGGTTTAGGGAATCAAGCTTTAAGGGTCTTTCAACCACTAACTCCTCGGATTTTACCCCGGACTTTTGAGAATGAATTTTAATACCCAAGCACCTACAGTATGTTAAACTCCACCTATCCACCCTTGTAACGAGCATTGAGGTCGGTGACTCCCAACCATTGAAGGCTTAGGGCACCAGGTTTTAAAGATTTTCACCATATACCCCTCAGACCTTGCTCGGGTTTCAAGGCAAGTAAACATTTTTTTTTTCTTTCTTTTTTTTTTCTTTTACAAGGTGTCCCAACACTATTAAATGAGGTCAAAGGTACCAAGTCTAAAATTTTCCTAAGTCAAGAGGGAAATAGTTTTTCATCTTATAATCGGAACCTAGTGTGCACAGTGTGTGGATAGCTTAAAGTGGAAGGACTAAACTTGATTACAATAGAAGCTTCAACAATTGAACCACTTCAGCAAGCATAATCCAAACTCTAAGTCAAGTAAAAAGACAAAAATTCAATTTCTCTCATTTTAGTTTGAAAATTTTTCCTTAATAACCATGGAGAGTAGAATAAAAAACTTAAAAAATTTTAAAAATTAAGCAAAAAACAACTAAATTACCAAAATAACTTAGCATTAATAGCAATACTTACTTCCTCAACTCTCCCCCCAACCAAGCTGAACATTGTCCTCAATGTTTCAAGAGCGATTAAAAAAATAAAGGGAGGAAGTGGTACCTCCTGAGTGACATGGAGTCTTAGTCTTATAGGAGAAACCACATGTTTCAAAGAAAACATAAGAGTTAGTGAGTAGAGAAAATAGAAAAATGCTAAGTTTAAACAAAAATGATGTTTATATATGATGTATCATCAGTAATACATCCAATCTCAGAATATAAGACATCAAAACATGGAATTATGTGTACTAATATAATAAGTAAATACAAAAATAAAGAGATGATCAAGTAATGGTAAGGTCCTGTGGAGCTGATGCATCTGTGATGGCCTCTTGAGTGGATTGGATCAGGACTTTGACCTTTGCTTTGGTAGTCTCCTTAGGTGGCATAGTCTCCTCAACTGGAGCTCTCAGTTGGTAGCTATGGGCTTTGATGGTTTAAGGAGGTCAAAAATGGAATGAAAGGCTTCATGTGTGTGATCTCAAGGTGCGCGGGGCTCTCCTCTAGTCTTGGCCATGGCTGAAATGGAGAGAGGTGGTTGTTCATGAGTTCCAGAGGGTACTCAGCTGGTGCGCGGGGCTCTCCTCTTCATATGCATGGTCGTGGGGCTCTATTGTCATTTTGGCAACTTCCCTTGGCTTTGCAAGGTGTTTTTGCAAACCTCCCTCCATTTTGCAAGTCAATTTCGGAATTTGAAGGCCATTTCGAAGCTTGGAGGTCATTTCATAGCCATTTCGCAGCTCAAAAGTGATTTCGCAGCCCAAAAGTGATGAAAAGGAAATTGGCTTTCCTCTTGTGATGTTTGGCTTCCATCGCGGTGTGAAACTTCAGGAGAAATCCATAGCACTGTGCAAAAAGGCTGCGAAATATCTCGCAACAAAAGGGTGATTTCGCAGCACTTTGAAAAATCTTCCTTCAGCTTGGAGTGATCGGCTTCCAATGGCTGTAACTCCTTCATTTCAGCTCCAAATCGTACACAGTTTGAAGCGTTAGATTCTTGACTTCCTAAGCTTTGAAATGGTATATAGAATGTAGAAAATGGACTTCGGGAAGTGCTCCAAAAGTGCGAAGGAAGACTGCAACTGCTGTCCTCTGTTTTCTTCTTTACTTTTCTCCTTTCTCCGTTGCTTTTTCCTTGCATTACTTTGAACGACTTTGGCAAAGGGCTATGAGGCTCCAAAGCTTGGTTTCTTTATGAATTTGAGCTTCCAAAAGCTTTGCCATGGATTACAAATAACTCTCCTCAATCTCATATTGCTTTGGTGATCAAATTACTAACAAAAACACCAAAACTTACACAATTTGATTAGAATTGATTGCAAGGGTCCTTAACATGTTAATTGGGTTAAAAGGCAATAACTACTACTCAAAAGTGTTTAAAAGAGTTAATTAAAAGCTACAAAATAGCACTTTTTGAGTAGTAATCAGCTAGCCTACAAGGTCAAGGTGGCTCTATAAGACAAAACGGGTGGGTTAAAGAATCCCTAGCAAAAGTGATCATACCCTTCAGCAATACGCAACCGTCTACATGCCTCCGGGAAAACAGGGTGCTTCCATGCAAGGTGGTCATCACCTAGAGATGGCGATAGGGCGGGTTTGGGACAGGCTCCCTCTATCCCATTCTCGTCCCAAAATATATAATTATTTTCCATCCCCGTCCCAAACCTAGGACGGGAGGGGGTTCGTGTCCCGTTCCCGTTTTCAAATAACCATTGAAATCCCATTCCCGGCCTGTCCTGACCCGTGTATGTGTTTTTGGGGCGGGCCGGGCTGGGGTGGAACGAGGTGGGGTTAGGTTGGGCTGTTGTATAAGAAAATGATGTCCAGAGAAATGTTGGGTTGGGTTGCTCTAAAAGAAACTCAAATTTTGACAATTCTATTAAATTCATTTTTCACATATTGATTATAATACATATTTCAGATAGCATTAAGAAATGTCATTTTATCTCCTAATAGATTGCTGCCAAGATCAACATTTTTATCCCCAGTTAGACTAAGTTTTCTCAAAGATATGTTGCCATACTCTAAAGTCTTTTAAGAGCCAAAAATGGATCCATGATACACATATAGGAACACAAGAAAAATTGCCACCACGCACACAGATGTAAGCAAGAGTCATCTTTGTGATCCATCTGATCTTTCCCTCATTGTTCAATTTAAAAACTTCCCAAATAAAACTTCCCACTTTCAAGTCAATAAATGGGGATTAGAATGAGGGTTTCATAGCTGAAATTGTCAATAGCAAAAACCAATAAGATTTTATTTTATTTTTTTAATGTCAAATTCACAATCCAAAATAAGCATGTATATCATGCTTTTACAAGGTATTAGTTCCATCAGATAAAAGTATGAATACCTTTAAGATGTATCAAAACCAGACCCTGAAAAAATTCAACCCAGAAACTATCAAAGAAATTTGCAAAGCATACAAGCATTATAAGCAATAGTAAAACAAGCTCTTGAATATGCATTTTCAGCAAAACATCCAAATGATTTTTCTATGCATGTTGGGTATCCCATGAAATCTAACCAAATTAAAATACTCCCACAAAGAAATCATATAGTGTCTTGCTAACAATTGTTGTTGCATCATAACCACAAAATTAGGGAAAATACTGTATTCTTCCAACCAAACAGGAAATAGAATAAGGGGAAAAATAGAGCCAGTTCCAATCTAACCAGTCCACAAAAGAATAGCAAGGATATAGTATACATACGAAAAATCTTTAACAAATATTAATATCTTTACCCAATTTTCCTATCAAATGAAAGAAAGAAAGAAAGAACAATTTCTAATTAACATGACAAATATATTCCAATCTAATGCCTAATTGCTTTTGTAAGTAAGCATCTATACAGAGCTAACGATCCTACATAAAGTGTTGTATGACTTTACTGAAATAGAGTTTTGAGTTTGTCTCAAATGACTCTGTAGGGACTAAGACAAGTGGCCATCATAATAAGTCTGTGACAATTAGCCTGTGTTTGATTAATAGAACAAGACTTTTGGAGTTGTAATTCCTATTTCATTGTTAGTTGCCCTAAGGTACCAATGGCTTTGGAATCAAATATAAATTCCATAGATCCCAGGTTCATAAAAAGGAACTCCTGTACAAAACCAAGATTTCCAAAATCAAACCCAAGTTTGCAGAACCAAACATCAATTGAAAGAGTAATCATCGACACTTTCCAGCTCATAAGTTGACAACCAGTCATCAAAGTGATTGCTATCTAGGCAGGGAATTAATTCAAAATGGCGATCATCACAAACCTTCAAAATCAAAAGCATAAAACATGGCACCATTAATAAAAGAAAACTGAATATAAGAAGCAAAACTAAACAAGTCAAAATGTTTCTACTTGAAGAAAAGAATAGTACTAGTGCTGATTCTAGCTTAACTAGTAGAAACTTACTGGAAAGCTCTTTGGTATGACATCATCTTCAAGCTGGAAACAAGCATATCTAACATGTTAAAAAGTAGGGGAAATAATTATGCAAATGGTTAATAGCAGGAAATGAAAACGGGGGAAATAGAATGACATGGAATTTTCTGAAGAGTTTTGTGTACCCATTAGCCTGCAATAGTTTTGAATTATAAAAATGACCACAAAAAATCATTTTCACTCTACAAATATCAATAACTAGACCATATACCAACAAGCTATAAGTCACAAAACCATGACTAGCATGAGCCAAAAATAAATAAATAAATAAATAAATAAAATTGAGAAATAGTTTTAGTATTCATGAACAAATGTGGTCATTCACCACCAACTTTGAAACTACCATAATTCAAAAAATATAAAGAAAATCATGTGTCTATTTAAAAAAAACACATTTCAAATAGAAAAAAATAGAAAAAACATAAGAATTATGTGATCAGTTCAATGAAGCAATTTTCAACTGAACCAACATTTTTTATTTCAGAACCTAAGAAAAAAATTATAAAAGAATAAAAGAAAACAAAAGAAGAAAATAAAATAAAGCACTTATAAAATCAGTTGTCTCATTCTTGGTTTCTTCTAAGCTAATAGCTCTATTAGCAGCCATCTTTTTCTTTTCTTCAGATCAAACAAAAACAAAAACATCAACATTGTAATCCAACATCATAATATGGGCAGTATCATATAATATCCAACATTGCAATCTGACATTTTTACCGGTGTCCAATTCCACATCTTTGGCTTCACATTTGGCTTTCACGCCTTTGGCTTCACAGATTTGTCATACCTAAAAAATTGAAATACTTATAAATTTGGAAAAACAAAGAAAAGTTCATAAAACTCCTGAGTTTTTTCACAACCCCATGTCATTTTGTCCTTCTTATTATCATTGTAATATATGTGGCCTAAACAGAACAACAAAGATTGAACTGGACCTAAACAATGCTAATGTGCAAATTATAAGCATGAAAAATGAAGTCATCTCAGTGTACATTTGCTCAACAACACCATTCAAAGTAGTGTCAAATCCCATAATTCTTTACTGTGGTTGGGTTCTTCTTAAAAATCTGCAGTGACGTGTAGTTAACCAACAAAGAACTTCTCAGAATATACTTCCTAATATCTCATGACATGATATGCATTTCCATAATCATCCCAATAAAGTGAACAAAAAGTAGAGAAAAAACTTACCAGTAGGGTATAGGATTAAAGTGAATAAAATTGACCAGCAGTAGAAAGAGCCATAAATGAAACATCAAGGTACTTCTTGAAGCTAAACCAGTGCCAGATTCCATGGTACCTATTGCATAAACAAGACTAAATTAAGGCTACATGCTTAGAAAGAATTCAGTTTAAAAAGATTGAATACGTTCTTACCATTGCATTCTTCAAGAAATATCTTACTATTGCTCTTTAAATATAGACTTTTGTAGGTAAAAGCAACATTTGCAACCATTGCACTTATAAAACTAGTCCAATTAATATTGGTAGTGATTAACAATTCAACATAGAGGAAATCCCAGAATACAACATCCAAAATTAAAAGATATCCATAAACTTAACAACATTGAAAATGAAGAAAAAAAAGACATTACAAAAATAATGTTAACATCCCAAAATATGTCTTTAACATAATCTCAAGTAAAAAACCTAAAGCACAAGTGAATCATCATCTTCATCTATAATTGTGAGTTGGAGCTGTGAGCCATGAATCGAAGAATCACCTAATAAAAAAAATAAACACCCAAAAACATAAAAGTCACTTTACTAAATATTTTAATATAAAACCATTCATAAAATTAATAATTTTGTAAATTGGTTACCTTCCATTTCTTTCCATAACCAACTTTGAGCACACATTAAGGCCTCCAAAGTATTTGGATGAAGCCTACTGCGATGTTTTGATACCATCCTACCACCGATGCTAAAGGCCGACTCTGATGCAACTGTAGATACCAGAATAGCATAGATATCTCGAACAATCATTTGTAAAGTTGGATACTTTATATCATTTTTCTTCCACCAACTTAAAACATCAAAATCTAAAGTCCTTAGCAGAATAGACTCCTCTAAGTAATAATCCAACTCCAACTTCACATGACTTTCTCTAATGGTACTATGAACAAATAAGTCAAACTTTGAAAAAGGATCTTGTTCATCATAGTTGAACTCTGAAAGAGTTGAACCTCATGAAGTACCATAGGATGAAGTTTCTTACCCCGACTTAGACTTTGATTGGTACTCAGAAAGTAACTCATAACACATTTGACGATTTTTTTCTATCTCATTTGAAGCACCCATACATTATTGGGAAGTAAAACTCTAAAATCTTCATTTTGTATCTTGAGTCAAATATAGCTGCTATTGCCATCACAATATGACACCCACTCCAATACTTGTCAAACTTTTGCAACATACTTGATGTCATCGTTCTCACAACATCATTTAAGCAGATCAACCGATCATACAATGCCTCTTTAATCTCACACACTTTGATGAAGAAAATATTTGCAGTAGGATAATTTCGCCTTGAGAAAACTCCGTTATGTTGTAAAACAATTTCAATCTTTCACATATTTCTTTTTCCATATTCCATTCTTCATCTAATGGCACAAACATGTAGTGTTTTTCATGTTGCTTCAAATGTGGGAACACATCTTTATATGTTATAGCTCTTGATAACATCAAGTATGTAGAATTCCATCTTGTTTTGCAATCAAAAGTTAACTTCTTATTACATGGCATACGTAATTGGCGATCTACATCTTCAAACTTTTCAACTCTTGATGGTGTTACCGACCAATATGCAACACTATCTGTGGACCCCGCATTTCGGCTCAATGCGTTTCCCACTCGATGGCGAGCTCGATTTTTATTTGAAAAATTGATTTTTATTGATTATTTGAAAATGACTTGGAGTCGCCACTTATTTTTGTTTTATTTTTAAAGGGTAAACAAAATAAGAAAGAAAAACCCTAAGAGCGACTCCTTATTTTGGAAAAGGCGGTCTGTGAAAAACCGGATCGGGTCCGGGGGTCAGGTTACTTATCGGGAAGGTACGGTAAAGACCGTAGCACCCCTCTAAGTCCCTAAAGACGGGTCTCTACTAATAAAATGAAGCTTACGTGGCAATCAATGTGAAAATCAATGAATACTCGAATCAATCATGCACGTATGAGAGTCGAAAAATGCATGTGAATTAACCAGAGTGAGAGTGAGCGCGTACCTGGGTAACGAATCATCATGCGCTATCAAGGAAAAAGGTTAGTGCACAATAAGTAGCATAACATAGCTCACATGTCACTAAATTGAATGCGAAATCATCAAAGGCATGCATGACACTTCACTCAAAATTCACTTTTATTTTAAAGAAAATTCATTTGATGTTGGGCCCCCACCAAAGCCCGTTTATTTTAGCATGAATCAATTCCATAAATTCCATTACTCGGAATTACGGAAAATAAATTCACACTTATTTTAAAACATTTTGAAAATCAAAGAAAAGTCAGAAGTGGCTTGCCGGAAACAAAATGGCAACCAAATTTTATTAAAAATGGGATTTTGAGTCCTAAAAACCCTAAGGATGAAAGCTTTGGAGACTTGAAGTTATTTAAAAAACCGGGATTTAGGAGATTATTTACAAATCGAGGTTTGAAAAAAAATCATTTTTAAAATCAGAATGGGAAAGTAGGGGATGACACGTGGCTTAAAAAGAAAAGTTGCATGCCAAAGGTGGCCATGCAACTAGAAGTATGCAAAAGCGGGCCTAGGGAAGAATGATTTTTGAAGTGGGCTTTAGTCGTAGACTGATTTGAATAATGAGACATGGTTTGGATCAAGAGACTGGCCCACATTGACTGCATCTACCAGTGCTTTCACAGTCAAATCGCCTTTATTTGAGAAGGTTTCTTTCTTAAGAATAAACTCCTCTTCATCTTCTTCCTCCTTTTCCCGGGTTCCTTTATCTGAAACTGGCTGTATCATCTCCATGAAGCTCTGATTCTTTTGCCCAGATGGCTGAGAGGTTGAGAGAGAGTCGAAGCTGCTACGATGGTTGGAAAGGGATTAAGATGGCCGCTTCGATGTCCATTGCTCCAATTTCACCAGCTCTGAAAATGGCTCTCTGCAGCAAAGTGTAACCGATTTTTCCCTGGTCTTGCTCCAGAAGCTCTCTAGATAAACCATGAATTGCTCCCATCTGTATGGCTTCTATTCCCAATGCTGTGGCTTAAAGCTCCAACACCAAAACCATCTGACTTATACCAGCCACCACGGAACCGATGCCCACTGGGAAGCCAATTCTTGAAGCGTGGACCATTACTCTCTGGACTGGAACACATTCTTGACTATGCTGCCTCAAAGAGGTAATCCCTTGCTTTGACTCGTTCTGCATCCTGGCCCTAGGATTATCAGCAGATAAGGAACTGAACCACTGAGGCATGTGCGTTGTTTCCTCACCAGCAAGTGCGCTGGCAGCAGCTGCGGCTGTGGCATCCAGGTATCCAAGCAAGCCTTACACGCTGTAATATCTAAACGCCTTCAAGACATTATTTCCAGCATTGAGAATCGACTCCAAGCACTACCTGATGTTGTAAAAAAACGTAAGAGAGTTGTAAAACCACCAACAACCACCATGATAGGTTCAACACGACTGCAATTCTCATTAAACCGTGTCCCAGTTTCGGCGTCGGTCACATGCTGAATACCGCGTGCATCATCTTCAAATCAATCGTAAAAACAGAGGAACTAGCAGCAACAAAAACAATGATTCATAACATTTCATGTCCACAAGTGCGCCGCGAACAGAAGTCATTCCCACACGGCATGGAGAACGAATCTCAGGTGACGTAGTTGCATCCCAAACTCTTACCTTAGAATCTTTTGAAATTAACACCAAAAGAGAAGTTTTATGCCCAGCAACTGTCATTAATCTTACAGGATTCGCATGCCCATGAAGAGTTGCCTTTAAAGCCTATTGGCTACGTCTCCCACTCGAGCTAAAAGACTGAAGTTGAACTGTATCATTTTCTCCTTCGCTTGCAAATATTTTGCTACTACCATCGTCTTCTTCACCACTGATTCTGCCACTGTCGCTATCATTTCTATAGACCCCTTGGTCAATCAAAGGAATATCAACCATTACTGACTAGTCCTGCAAAGGATTTTCGTCTGATGAAGCCAACAAGAAAGACTGTGGTGGTGGCCAGTGTCCAAGACTGCCACTGAGGAAAATTCTGGGCCCGTTTCTCATCTTAATGGATACCGGGAACTGAGCTGGGAGACCTTGCTTATATTTCAGATTGTGAATCCAGTCCAACAGCGAAGTTGCATTTTGTTTGGTGAATGGGGCATATGCAGCAGATGACTCAGCATTGGAAGGGGATATATTTGGTATATCAGAAGCTACAGCATGGGTTTTAAGGAACGTCAGCAAGGGTATCTCTGGTGTGAATCAAGTAAGAGGTTGAGAGATGAAATGGGTATGAAGATTTAGTGAGGAAGATGGATAGCTGAATGATAAGTATGGTGGAGTATTGAAGGGTCATGACATGCATGGGGGTGAGATATGGGTACAGAGGTTAGGTGGTGAGTATGAGAGAAGTAAATAACGGCCTGGACATGAGGGATATGAAACGGATATGAAAAAGGTGGGCGTGATGATGGATATAACGGGCATGAAGGGTGTCGGCATCGTTGGTATGGGATGCATGCATGAGATGGATGACAGAGGATGAAGTGGACGGGTTTGATGGGCATGTTAAAAAAAAGATAATGGGTATGAAAGGGTAGAAAGGGAAAAGATGGTAGGAAATGGGTGTGAAGAGTGGAATATAGAGAGAAAGGTGGTGAGTAAAGAAAAGAATAGGTATCACGAGGGCAGTGAGAGAAAATGGTTTAGTGGGTATGAAATGGAGATGGCCATGCGCAGGGAAGTGGGGGTTAAATGGGTAGGGAGTGGTGAGATGAGATGCGTGCATGGAATCGGGTAAGATCTAGGAATAGCCTTTGAAAATTGCCATGCTGCGCTGTAAATGCCTCGGATGCAAATATATCTGCTAAAAGAGCAGATTTTACCCTATGAAGACGAAGCTTGAAACCTTTAAAACCATGCGATTCATCTTCGACTTGCACTCTAACTGAATTATCTCCGAGACAAGCAGTCTCTGCAGCACCAATAATTCCTTCCTCTTCTCCTTCAAGCTGCCTGCAACTCTCTTTTTCTCAATCTTGCCCCTCAAGGCCAACTCGAAAATCCATCCGTCACCGGCTAAGACAAATCTCTAGTCTCCCACCAGCAAGCTTGCCTTCTCCAAGCTAAACCCTCTCCTTGCTTTAATCTTATCATCCAAACCGTTGCTGTTTCTCAAGAGAACAGGGTTTAACCACATTACCCGATTTTTCCTCTTTTTCAGGTGAATGAGGTTTAACTACAGGGGAATGAAGCTCCATCACGTTGACCTCCTTCTTCAACGGTTCATTCACCACCGGGAGTGCATTCAACTCACTCTTGAACTAAATGAAGGCGGACCTCATTACTTGAAAGCAGCCCAGAATATAGAACAAAAATGAGGAGTATGTTTATGAGTAAACGAACATCAAGGATGGTCGAGTGGTGGGTATACCCTGAGATGTTGGACCTGAAAACTGAAGTCTCATGATACCATCAACAAGCTTATTGTTCCCTTTGAAATCGGGAAGGGATCTTTTCAAGCATTAGATGGGGGAAATGGTTACAGAATAGCACCATTAATTGTCTCAACAGTCAAGCTCAATGAATCAACTCTTTCATTAGTGCATCCAGCTTATCAATAGCAACAAAGAAATCCCCATATTCTATTGTTCCACCATCATCAAATGTCAACTGTATCTAACGTCGCGTCACCTTCCAGAATCTCTCTAAATGCAATCAACTGATAATATTCTTCATGCAGTACCAACTAATTCAACTTGCACCACCTTGGCCAAAGACGCCTTTAAACGGACCCCAGCATGGAGCACAGTGGAGAAAGCCTCATCTTAATCTTCCAGCTACTTGACCAACATTTCGGATGCTCAGGAAAACAAATGGATGAGGCATTAACAGCTTCACATTTTCTACACTGTGAGATTTGAGTTTAGATGAACCAGGACAATGCCTTGCAGACCTCCATATACCTTTCACTGCTCCCAGTTCGTTGCCCATCCTCAAAACAAAAGTCTCCAATACAGACAGCTGTGATTAAATCTTACGGATTGGTGAGTGAACCAGCAACAGAAAGCAATGTGAGCTAAGAACTTGAGCTGCCATGCATCTTATTCTGTCCAACTCATTTTAAACCTTAAAGGAGGAAATACCCATCTTCCATTGCCAGTCAAAATAGGTGAAAAATAAAAAAAAAAAAAAAGGGAAGGGAAACCAAAACAGAGCTAAAAAAAACATGTTAAAATAAAATGAATAAAAATAGAATTCATGAGTTACAGCTTCATCTCATAGGTAATCGATGAGCTTGAAGAAATCAGTGGGATGAACAAAAAAGGATTACCAACACAAACCAAAACACAGCTGCAAACCCCAAAAGAACAGAGCCAAAACAAAGCTCAATGAAAACCAAACAAGGGAGAATGAACATGTTAGGATCCTTCCCAGTAATATTAGAAATCATTCAAAATAGTCACAAGATCCCTTATCTATTCCTAATCACCGTGATGCCAGGAAATGATCAATAGAAAACTAAAGAAAAACAGTGAATAACAAGAAATGAAAGGGTTGCGACATCCATACCTAGGTCCCTCTAGTGAAAAGGAATGAGTCTTCGCTCTCAGTGATTTTCTCTCTCACTCAAACGCGCCTCTCTTTCTCAGAAACTCCCCTGTTTCTTTCCTCAACTTCCTTTTCTCCTTTCAAGCTCCTCTTCTCTCAAAAACCTTCTGTCCCCTCACCAGCAAAACCTCCCTCTTCTTCCCGTCGGAGAACACTCTCTAACCTCTGAATCCCCACCTCAGCCAAACAAAAAGCTCCTCTCTAAAAGCTCTCTCCGCCACAGCCCAAAAAAACAGACCCTCTTTTACCCCTCTCCTGCAGCTTTTCTTTTCTTTCTTTCTCCTCTCTCCCGGATTTGCCCTCCTAACAGCCTCTGCAGCAACAGCCTCTGCAGCAACAGCCACCCCAAAAGCACCACTAATCTGCAGAATCACTTTTCTCTCTCCCGGATTTGCCCCTCTAACAGCCTTCAGAACCTCATGCCACCTGTCAACCTTCCATTGGCACTTCAAAAACACCATGTGATTCTGCACTGTCCTCTCAAAAGAAGACACGTGGTTGAGCAAGGCTCTTCCACGTGGCAAAATTTGCAACTGCAAGAAAGGCCCCTAAATGGGGGTCTACACTATCATGAATTTTTTTCAATTTCTTTTCCGATGACGTCCAAACCTTCCTTCACAATGAAGTTCAAGACATGTGTCGCACATCGCATGTGAAAATTTTTTCCATTCAGTAAAAGCGAACCTCTCAAAGACAATTTCTCTACAAGAATATCAATCATTCCATCATTACTTAAGCAATTATCCACAATAATTGTAGATATTTTTCTATCCATATTCCAATCTAACAAGAAATCCATTAACACATCTAAAAGAACTTCTTTTGTGTGTGGAGAAGGCACATAAACAAACCTACATTAAAATATATATATATATATATATATAGATAAGCATATCATTAATACAAAGTGATATCATAAAATGATAAAATAAAAAAACACTTAGGAAGTTAAAAAAAGAAAAAAAAAACATAGCTAACCTTACAATATGATGTTGCAATAAGCAAGACTCATACATGTAATGTACGGTGATAGCCATGTAGCCTTTTTTTTTATTTGATGTCCACATCAATTGTGATTGCAATTCTACTTTTAAGTATCTCCAAGTAGCTAATCATTTTCCATTTCTCAACCTCATAAATCTTCATTATGCCATCCTTAATTGTATTACGGGAAACCATCTTAAACAAAGGTTGGAGACTAGTAGCAAAATCTCTAAACCCCACATGGTCAACTATTGAAAGCAGGTACTCATACAATATAATTGCATGTGCAAGCTTCTCTCTTGAAATATCTTGATCAAAAGTAAAACCACCAATTTGAACTTTTCCATGACCTTTTCTCTCTATTGCTAATAATTGTTGCCTAATATCAACATTTCTTCATTTCATGCACCAATCTATGTGTACATGTAAATGTTTTGTCCCATTCTTGCTATCGGCCTTGAACTTTCCTTTACATCGCTTACAAATAGCATAATCTTGTCCATCTTCTATGACTATTAAAATCATTACAAACAACCAAAGTCAGGTTTCTTCTTTTAGATCCCAATGTTCCATCAATAGTTGAAGTACTACCTGTAATTGGATTTGAACCTGCACTTGGTATGAAAAAGTTTTTCCCTTTTTCTGATGTCATTTTTCTTATAATGAAGTAAATCTTATAATTAAAACATTCAAACCAATGAGAGGATCCTATTTACATTCAAACCAACCCAAGTAAACCCTACATAAATAAGCCTCTGTTACCACAAAAATAGACCATAAAAATAAAAGAAAAATCTATGATTCTAATTTTCAATTCATTTCTATTTTTTTTTTCCCACACTTTCTTGGAAATCAAACAGAATATAAAGAAAAAATGAAAAAAAAAATTATTATGGATTATGGAGTTGTTAAATTCTAAATAGCACTTAAACGAAATCTATGTGAAATGGAAAATTTGAAAATAAATACAAAAATAAAAATTATCAAAAAAGTTGATTATGGATTTCAAACTAGGGTTAAAGCAAAGAATTTTTTTTTTTTTTACAATTAATGAGTTGATAAAAAGGAGATAAAGATCATAAAATCATTCATTGTTTTCATGCATGTGAAGCCACTAAATCAAATCAGTTTGGCTTTGACAATAACAAATTACATGGATACTTCAGGCAAGAACAAGAAAAAGGAATTCGAGCAAATAAAACCTAGAAATTTAGGGTTTTTTTTTTACTTGAAAACAAGAAATCCAAACAAAAACCAAAGCCTTTAGACCTCGGATTTTGGTACTCTATGTGAGCTTCGACTTCATTTTCTTCGTGTTTCAAGAAGACATAAAATGAAGCTAGAGGGGTTGTCTTCTCCACGAGCTGTGAGCCCTATTCCTTTCTCCTCTAACAACTCAAAATGTGAGATAGAAATTTTTTGAGTTGGGAAAATCAATTCGAGAGCTAGACGTTTCAAAACAGTGAAATGAGATATTTTTGTGTTGAATGTGAGTAACCTTAGGGAAGAGACAGGAAACAAATATTTGTAAGTGGAGTCTTTTGGTATTTTGTAAGATATAAAGGGTAAACTTATAATTTTATATACGGGGCAGGGCAAATTATTACAAAATACGAACCCCCCCCCCCCCCCGAACCCGATTTGAGTTTTAAAAATTAAGCCTAAACCTATCCCATCCCCAATTACTGTGTTCTCATACCCATCCTAACTGGGGCGGGTGACCCGACAAACCCATGAAATTGTCATCCCTATCATCAACTCCACACATGCACTTCCTCGCTTTCCCTGGGGGGTTTTCCTAATGGTGAAGGCTCTTTCATCTCTTAACACTCAGGGGTAATCTAAAGTGCACAGTGAAGAGTGTGGGCGCATATGAAAATCTAAAATCTAAAGTAAGAAGGTAAACATGGTCAAATAATCATACACCAAGCAAATGGAAGGGTTGTCACGTAATAAGCAGTCATGCAAAACATATAAATATCAAACAATCAAAGTCATATCTAACATATGTGAGAATGAATCATGCTAGAGTGAACAAACAATCATATGATCATGAAAGATAAACAAGTATAAAGACATGTTAAGATAGCAAACCAATCAAGCAAACAAACTGAATCATCTTGCCTTAAAAAAGGATGTATCCTCTAATCGACCAATTAAATGCCATATTTTCTTCAACTAGTGTTCAAGCTTGATCCTCAAAATCCCCAGTGGAGTTGCCAATTTGTAGACCTGTATTTTTCACATGTGTCCCCACTTAATCAGTGAGACTCGCTTTTTAAATGGTGAAAATTATTCTTGGAAAAATAGAAGTTGCTACTTATTTGATTTTGTTTAAAGGAGCAAATAAAATAAGAAAGAAAACCCCAAAAAAGTGACTCCATAGTTTTGAAAAAATATGTTTTTGAAAAACCCATGATGAGGTTTAGGGATCAGGTTACCTATTGCAAAGGTACCTCAATGATGTAGTACCCCTTTCAGCCCTAAAAAGGCCTCTACTAGCTAAGTTAAGGGAAATATGACTATTAATCATTTAACTAAAGGTACCTAATTAGACTAAAGTGATTTCAAAATTAGCATGCCAAAGAAGGAAATCAATCACAAACATAAAGAAGAGTTAGGATGTGTACATGGACTGCTTCTCAAGCGCTATCATAAGAATCAAAGTTAGTTTAGAAATATGATACACGACATGCCTTTTATCAAAGCAAATCAAATAAACATCAAGACATCTAAAGATAATATAAAACATGGACATAACGCATAATAACATATATGTTCATAGAATTCTGAAAATAGGTGATAGAGAGCGTACTTTGGTAGCAAGCATCAACACTTATATAGAAATAGGGTTAGCTCAATAACATGTGCAAAACAATCACATGTATCACAGAAAGGAATCAAAATCAATCAAATATAAAAAAAATACCTCATTTGAACCATTATCAAAGAAGATGTCAAGAATGTCAGGCCCCACCAAAGCCCAAATTAATTTTGCATGAGTTAATTCTATGAATTCCATTGTTTGGAATCAAGAAGTTTATTCATGCTTGTTAAAAATCAACAAAACCATGAAAATAGTTGAAAACAAAAGAAAATAGTGAAAATGCATGCCCAAAGGAAAGTGGCAACAAAAGATTTGTTGAAATATGGATTTTATGCCTAGAAATTCCTAATGATGGAATTTTTAAAGAAAATTGGAATTATTTAATGAAAAAGGTTTTTTGAAATCCAAATTTTAAAGGTGTAAGATCACAGGGAAAACAAAAATGATTAGGAGAAAGGTAATGTGTACCAAGGTGCCTATGTAAGAATAAAGCCTAGGAGTGTACTTGAGACTATACTACTGGTGGTTGTAGTTGTTGCTAAATCCTCATTACTTGAATATTGCAGACCCAAGTTGTGAAAGGAACTGGTGATGTGACTAGAAGTTGATGTCTCCTTGATTTGTCTAGTTAGGATATATGATATTAAATGTCAATTATCAACCTAAACTTCTGTAGGTGAACACGGATAGCTACAGATGCCAATGCTAGAAAGCTTTAATGGTGTGTAGACCCTTCATTTTGTCCACTTAACACTTATGACACTAGGTGTATGCTTGTACTTTTCTCTTGATTCGAAGTCATCCCTTGGTTGCCTTTCAAGCTAAGTTTAGACCTCACTCAGATCTTTTTGAGGATAGGTTCCACTTGGATGTTTTTGTAGGCCTAATTTACTTAGGTTAGTTTTTGAGTTTGATTACTTGATTTTAAGTGTAAGTAAGCTTGGGTTTGATTTTAGATCTTTGATTGCATGAGATGAATTTTCGATCTTCGATTTGTACAAGTTTGATATTTTTATTTTTATCTATTCATTTATTTTTTATTTTATTTTATTTTTTATTATTGTTTATTAAGTTCGTTTAACATCTTAATTCATCGGATTGCAAACGTGATATTTATGTTTGTGTTTTATTTATTTATTTATTTATTTATTTATTTATTTCTTATATCTTTTTATTTATTTATTTTTTCATTATTATTATTATTATTATTATTATTATTATTATTATTATTATTGCATGAGATTCGCACTTTGATTTTTTTTGCACGTGAGTAATTAATGATTGATTTTAAATATACATGCAATTGACATATTAATTTTTTTTATTGCATAATTTTTATGTTTAATTTTCAAATTGCATTATTCCTACTTACATCCTCATTTTATTTTGCATGGGACTTGAATACTACAAATTGGAAATTGAGGACTACCACTTCCATAAAAATGTCCATGGAAAGCTGCTAGTATGGAAAAGGTCAAAGTGCAACATTGTCACTATTAGAACTACACCCCAGCTATGGCAAGTTTGTTTGTTTTTTTTGGGCACCACCTTTGCATAGTCATTTAGGTGCATGTCATTCTCTCCATGTGCATGCAGTCAACTAGGCATGATCCACCAGAATTTGAAAGGTAAGGGAAGAGAAAAGAAAAGAGAGAATTGGAAAAAAAGAAATTGAGGATTCCCGAAAGGTTGTTGCATAGGAAATGAGGTAAGACTAGATTTCCAAAGCATTTTTACATGGGAAAAAGATAGGATTTTGGAAAAATAAAAAAACTAAATTTTTAGGAAAAAATATTCTTATATAAGAATGATTAAAAAGCCAAAAAAATAGATAATATTCGGGGATTTTTAGAGAGGTCGATAAGTTTTGGTAGAGAGCGTTTTGAGTAGAAAAACAGAGAAGAAACATGCATCGAGAGTAGAAGACACTATGTAGTGGCATCATTTTCTTCATTAAGGAGACTTCCAGCACACACATATTAAGAGGGTTTAAGGGGCCACCACGCACCATTATTTTTAAGAAATAGTGAATTCATTTGGCCTGCACAGAGACATTAGAAACTACCATTTTTAAAAGACAACGCATAGGAATTGTTTATGTAAATTGCCATTTTTTAGGAGAGAGGATTGAGTCTCCACCATACATCCAAGAGAGGTCTTCCTACAAGAAATTCAATAGCACACCCATTAAAAATCCTGCTACAGCATGCACCAAAAAGGATCTCTCCACAAGCCGCACCATAGTTAAGGAACGCCTACCAGCTTGCATCTCACTAGAAATATATGGAACAACGAAAACAATTCGCATAGACATGGAGAACATGCATAACCCATTGAGTCTCCACAACACGCACCACATGGAAGAATTTTGGAAGAAAGTAAGTAAAGGCTTTTCTTTGTTTTAACTTGAAAAAACAGAATTTTGTTTAATATAGTTTGGATTCATTATGTTAGTCTGAAAAATTGGAATTTTATTCTGCTTTAGTTTTTGTTTGTTTTTAATTATTAGTTTGAAAAGTTGGAAATCATGTTAGGTTTAGTTTCAATCCATTATTTTGGTTTTGAAGGTTTGAACTTTGTTAAATTTAAGTTTTATTTATTATATTAGATTGGGAATTTGAATTTTGTTTAGTACTAATTTCGATTCATTATATTTGAGATTGTAAAATATGTTTGGGCGGAGATTGAAAACATGATTTAGGGGGAGATTCTCTTGTATATTTCAACAGAAAAGTTGAAAGTTACAATAATTCTATGGATAATTTTTTTAATGGAACAGTCATGTATCTTTGTGGTCAATTCTTCAAATTTGGAGGCTGAATTTTGAAAGTAGAAATATGGCTAAACTAGCACAAATTTTGGTGGTTTCATAGGGTGATTTTGAAGGCTAAAAATGCAATGGAAAATAGGCGAATTTTGTGGTTGTACGAAGGCTTGAAAGTTTATGAAAGTTATGACTATATAGTGGAATTTAATAGCTGAAAGTTATGGTAACATAGTGGAGTTTAAGGATTGAAAGTTGTGTCCACGTAATATAGGCTAACGGTTGAAGATTTGTGGTTACATATGCATGTGTTGATGACTGAAATATTGGTGGAAATGTGGCTGAATTCTGGCTGCATGAATGGAGGTTTGCATGAGTTGAATTGTGGATGTATACATATGAGTCACAAGGTTGAAATTCAAGATTGAATTTGATACTATTAGTGTAGATTTGTGGATGGAAGTTAATGCAAATAAGTGGCCATGCAATGAGAAAGTAATGCTGTTTTTTTTTTTTTATTTATGGAGTTCATGGTTATTTAAATATATTTGGTGCTTTAATTTTTAATGGTGGAAAGTGGCTATGTCTAGAGCTTTTATGAATGATTATTTTTCAATGAGAATTCATGGTCTTAAGGAGCCTTAGTGCTTGAATTTAATAATGAGAGAACATGGAGATGGTGGGAACTGGCTTTGGAGACTCATTGAGGGGTGATGTTATGTTGTTGAATGCATTAGAAAAATGAGAGAATGTAAAGAAAGTGGCAAAATGTGTAAAGTTTGTGGCTCAAATGTCAATGGAGTGAGCTTTGGGTGGATAAATGAGGATATAAGGTGGCATAGGAGAGTTGAATCCCAAGGCCGAATTTGTGGCTATTATTGGGAGCTAATTCATGCATTTCGATGAATAACTGAAGTGAATTTCATTACTAAAACCTGAAGGTCTTTTAGTGGCTGAATTGAAGGTGTCTCATGTTTGGAATCTAATATATTTTAGTGGCTTAAAAATTAAGTGGCCTTTGAGTTGATTATTTTTTATGCAATATATATAGATGAAATAATGTTGTCGGCATGGAAAGATTTTAATGGCTTTGTTTCAATTTCTAAAAATTAATGGAAACAATGTTAGTAATATTGTTGATGTTTACATAAAATAAAAAATCAATGGAAATGTATTATGATGCTTGGTGTTTTCTTAAATCAATGGATGATGATATAGGAAATGGAATAATATTAATGGTTATTAGCATATCAGTGGATGATTATCGAGGTTGATTAATTGTTTATACCTAGGACAGTTTTAGATCATAATTTAACACTTAAATTAGGACACAATAGTTTAAAATATAGTTGCACCTTAGGTTCATACTTAGGACACTTGAGTTTCACATTGGCACACTAGAAAGTTCACAAATACACACTTACACTCTTTCTTAATAGTTCGTGTTTGAGATTTTTTGTTTTAATATTTTTTAAAAATTGTTTTCAACTTTTTTTTTTTTTTTTTTTTGCCAAATTAATCTTCTAACTTCATTTTAAAATTAATCCTAGATCAATTAGTTAAAGAAAGGTCAATTTTTCAAAATTCATGCAACCAATTTTATTTGGTATGCATATTTGAAAAAAGTTTTAAAATGAATTTTTCTCCAACATGAATTTGGTTCCTTGAACCCAAATGAAAGGTAGACAAAAAAGTTATCCAAGTTGACATTTGCTTGTTTTCAATTTCTTTTAAGAAAGAAATCAAAAATACCTATTTTGTGTAGATTGGGATTTATCAAATCACTTGGTTTCTTTTGTTTCGTCTAAATTGTTTTCAAAAGTATTTAAACCAATAAAAAGCTTTAGAAAAACATTCATTCTAGATTTAGGCAAAAAACACATTTTCTTTGGAAATTATGCAACTTATTTCCATCTAAGTTGCATTCACCTTTATTAGTTCTCAAAATTTTGTTTTTATTCACATAGATTTGAACTTGTGCTCCTAAGCTAACGGCAATACACAAGTTAAACTTTTGGATATTGAATGAGGATTTGATGGAACCCCTACATGAAAGATTGTTTTCAAAACTTATCTTTGCGTTCACTTTTGCTACTTGTTGTAATCATAACCATCATTTTTTTAGGAATTATGTGCAAGATGTATGTCATAATTGATGATTTTATATCCTCTAATCATTTTTTTTATGCTATTTAGATACCAATCATGCTAGGATTTCTTTCTTTTATTATTTATTACTTTAATTTTGATTTAACCCTCCATATCTTGGTGAAGCACATTATGAGTTATCTATGCTATTCAGGTACTCATCTTACCTGCACATCTTAATTTCATAAATTATGTATTGCTTTGTATGTGATTATTATGTATTGCTTTGTATATGATCGTTAACATATTTAGCATATCTTTTTTTATTATTTGTTTGACTTACCATGTTTGATTAGGAGACTAGGGTAAAATGCACGATGTGTGTTTTATTTTCCAAACTAACCATTGATGTCTTGTAATAGTGCTTAAGTTATGGTTAAGGTATGCAATACAATTTTTTCTTTATGAATGTGTTGTGAATTCTTGTTTGACATGCTAGTGTTAATAGAGTTTTGAAATCACCTTAGTCCATCTAAGTATCCATAATCAACTAATTCATTGTCATATTTTCCTCAACTCAACTAGTAAAGACCTCATTAGGGCTTAAAGGGATGTTACTTCTTTGGAGGTACCTTTCCAATTAACCAGATCCCTAGATCTAGACTTAGGTTTTTTATAGACAACTTTTCCAAAAATCAAGAGTCATTTTGGAGGTTTTATTCTTACTTTATTTTCCCCTTTAAAAAAATAAATAAAAATAAGTAGCAACTCCAAGTTTTTACAAAAATACAAATTTTCACTTTAATCAAAAGCGTGTCTCGCCATACGAGTGGGAACGCACGTGAAAAATACAAGTCCATATGGTGTTCATAAGTAAAACCATGCGAAAGATATTTCATGCTGGTGAATGAAAAGTTTCCTTGCTCATTAATGATTTCTTTATCTGCCCATAATTCCAAGTCTAAAGCCCCTCTTTCACACTTGTTATTCTTGAAGTCCTACCAAATCTTACTTGAACTATTAATTAGGTGCAAAAAGAAGCACATCAAGGTCTTTAGATGCCATTTTCATGTCCATGAACTGATGAAGGTGAGCTTCCTTAGGTTGGATAGACTTTGTAGAAACTATTTTAGATGCCCATTGAATTGTCTCTAGTTTAATAGGCAAAGAGCCATGACCATCTAAATTAGATGGACCTATTTTCTGATGAGGCTCTTTCTAGCGGATTCAAACATCTTCTCATAAATAAGCATGATGTGCCCATTGCATTTAAACCAACAAGATCCACTATTCTTATGGGCATTTTTGTTGTATGGTTATAGATGCAAAATGTTAAAGTGATTTTGGATGGGCTCTCTAACAAAGACATGAAGATCAAACGGATACTGATTATTCAAGCTCTTGCTTCATCTAAGAAGAAAGGATATCTGATGAAGTAGGATATGGTCCACCAGAGAAAAGGAAATCTTGAACTTTACAGTGCATGATTCATACCGAAGTTGGCACTTTTAACTTGCAAAACTGAAATTATAGAATTATTGTCAACCTATTTGTCTAAGAACTTCATAAGACTCATTTTGTATCTCAAACTTCAATCTCTCATGTCTAGATAATAAAGGAACTTCCATCCAGGTCATCAATTTCCACTTGTAGTACTACAACTAAAGCCTCGTTCTTGCCTAACTCTACAACAGTTTCTCATTTTCGGAAACAAGCATTTCTATCCTAGAATTGCAACCCTAGGAAGAGGATTATCTTTTGTATTTTGAATATCTACTTGGTGTTGGTATAGGAGTAGAAGGAATAGAGACTGATAGGTGTTAGAGATACCAAGTTTAAGGATGAGATTTGACCCATTTGGAGCGAATGAATGTCACCTTGGTAGAAAGAACTCCCACAACTCATCTCATTATGTCATTTCATACAATAATCTAAACCCCATTTATCAAAATTCCATATGTATGCCCTAAGGTAGATCGGATTTTTCAGAGCAATAGGAGCACTGTATGCAAAGCAGTGCACTACTGAAGGACAGAAGGTGGCCATGACTATGGAAGAGAGAACTAGTAGCAAGGTAATCTTGAACTTGACCAGAAGAGGGACAACCATAGGGTTGTCTAAGATTGTGCATCGAAGGTGGCCTTTCCTTATTGGCATTGAAACAAACACTTTGGATCTTTGCCTTTTACTATATCCAATACCCAAAAATGCTTTATTCTTCAAGCTTGCCATATCTGAAGAGCTTCGAGGCATTACCAAGTTATTAGTGTGGGGCAAATTAAATATACTTTCTGAATTTTTTTTCAGTGCCTATAATCTCAATCCTATCATTTTTTCAGAGATTTGCACTTTAGAACCCCTTTGAGTGTCAGTGGTTGTGTAGACAACATCACTAAGCTCCATTTCTCTAGTAAAAGGAAGAGTTTTATGTTCCAAAGATTCACAATCATAGCCAGCTAACTAGTTGTCATAAAAAGCTTCGTAGACTAATATGAAAGGTATTGTATAAATCCATAAGCTGCATGCCTAAAAGGAGAAACTCTTCTCTTCTTCAAAAACTACCTAAACATGAACTTGATCAACAACTGGACGACAAATCACTTTCTTCTAAACATGTTATTTCTTAGAGTAATACCGTAGACCCTCCATTTTGTCCCCTTAGTACATGCCTTGTTAGGTTCTCTTTAAGTACTTCACAATAGTCCCCTGATACCCCATGCTACTCGTACAACTTAGCTTTCGAGCCACCTTGGAGACTCTAGTCGAGAAATTTATATAGCCCCTCATTGTGACTCTAGCAGCCCCGAGTTAAACCTAGGATTTTTCTTTCTTTTTTAAGATAGCTCATTTAGGTACACTTTTAAGATAGCAAACTTAGGCATGTTTAAGTCATTTAGACACTTTCCCAATTTCCCTAAGTAACTTAGGAATTGTGCTGATCACTTTAGGTCACTTAGGCACTATCTTTATCACCCTAGGTCACTTAGGCATTGTCCTTATCACTCTAGGTTACTTAGGCGCTATCTTGACCACCTTAGGTCACTTAGATGCCTTTTAGGTCTACCTAGGCTCATTTAGACACCCTAGGCCCACTTAGGCTCACCTAGGTCAATTTAGGCACACTTGGTTCATTAGGCACCACTTTAAGCCCATCTAGGTTCACCTAGGTCTATATAGGTTACTTAGGCCCACTTAGGCATGCCCTAGCCTATTTAGGCACCCCTAGGCCCATTTAGGTTCACTTAGACCCCTTTAGGCATACCATGCCCACCTAGGACCATTTGGACACCCCTAGGCCCATTGAGACTCATTAGGCCCACCTAGGTCACTTAGGCCCACTTAGGCACATTTGGCCCATTTAGGATCACCTTGGCCTTTTTAGGTCACTCGAGCCCATTTAGGCCACTTAGGTTCACTTAGGCATATGTGGCACATCTAAGTTCACTTGGCCCACCTAGGCCCACCTAGCTCATTTACCTCACCTAGGCCCACTTAGATTCATTTAGGTTCATCTAGGCATACTTAGGTTCACCTAGGCCCAAATTAAGTACACTTAGGTCACCTTTTAGCCATTCTTTGCGTAATTTGTTTGACTTGCATGGTTTCATGCCTTGCGTAGCTCATTTTTTATCTATTTATTTTTATTTTTATTTTTATTATTATTATCAATCACTTGTTTATTTTTATTTATTATCTTCTCTTTTATTTTTTATTTTTTAATTAACTTATTTATTTATTATTGTTTTATTGTTTTCTAATTTATTTATTCATTTAATTAATTAATTCAATAAATTTGATGTTTTGGCAAGGAAACTTACCAATGGAAAAGAAAGGGTTGACATCATAATTTTTTTTTTTTAAAAAAAAAAGGAGATTTAGTTTTTTTTATTTGGAAAATCGGAATTTTTATTTTTAAGTGAGAGATTAAGTTTTAAATTCGAAAATAGATTGTTTATCTAAAAGGAAGGGGATAATTTTGAAATTAAGTTTTAAAATGACATCATAATTTTTTTTTTAAATGACATTTAGTTTTTTAAAAAAAATTGGAAAATCGGAATTTTTTAAAAAAAAAAAAAAAAAGAGAGATTAATTTGAAATCGGAAAATTAGGATATTTTTTAAACAAAAGGGTTGACACTTGAATATTTTTTTAAGAATGAGATATTAAGTTTTAGATTGGAAAATGGTTTTTTTTTTTTTTTTTTGAAAATAGAGAGGATAAATTTTAAACTTTGAAAATGAAGTTTGAAAAAGAGGATATTCTGGTTTGGGAGAGTTAAAAGGAATATGGGCAATATGAGATAAAATGGAGGCAATAGAAGACTACACAAGGGGAGAATCAAAGGGGATCATGGAATTTTGTCATTTTTTAAAGAATAACACCCAATTTTTTTTTGGGAGGAAAAAAAACGGCTACATCTCAACATCGGAAAGCATGCACAATCCATTCTTGCAGCACCACACACAAGCCTGCACTTTGAAAAATCCTGTCGCAACTCACACTCATATTCAGAAAAGGTAAGTTAATTTTATTTTAATTCATATTTAATTAAAAAAAACTTAATTTTTTGTTTAGCCCTGATTTTGATTCATATTAAATTGAGGAAGCTTAAATCTTAGTTTGGTTCTTTTTTTTTTTAATTCATGTGAGATATTGAAAGCTTAAATTTTAGTTGAGTTTTTTTAATTCATGCAAAGATAATGAAAGTTTAGATTTTAGTTTAGTTCTATTTTTAATTCATGTGATCAAGTTCATAACTTTAATTTTGCTTAAATTTAGTTTTAATCTATTTGTTTAGTTTAGGTGTTTTTTATTATTTTAGTTTGCTAATCTAATGGTTTTTGAGTGTTAAAGTTTATTTTTTAATTCCAATTTGATTTAGTTTTAATTTATCTTTTATGTTTAGACGTGTTTACAATTTTAATTCGTTAGTTTAATTGTTTTTATAAGAAAAGTTCTTATTTCTAATTTCAATTTAGTTCAATTTCAATCTATCTTTTATGTTTAGATTTGTTTATGATTTTAATTTGTTAGTTTAATTATTCTTATTAGAAAAGCTCTTGTTTTTAATTCCGATTTAGTTTAGTTTTAATCTATCTTTTATGTTTAGACGTGTTTGTGGTTTTAATTTGTTAGTTTAATTGTTCTTATTTGTTAGTTTAATTCTCAATAGAAAAGTGCTTTTATTGAAAATACCTATTACTACCGGCTTCCATCAATAATGACCCAATTCATATGGAATATATAATCAACTTACGATCTCACCCGTAGGTCAAAACCACTATTAACTTCAACACAAGCTCAATATTCTCTCAAGCTTGAGAGACAACACAATGAAGCAGTTTTGTGAAGTCATGACTACTTGATAACCTTAAGTCATGACTCATCATAGGTCTTGTTTAATGTGTAACCATACACACTAGTACACTCACCATGGGAAACTCATTCCAATAGTCAAGACCAACCATCTCTCAAATTAGGAGATGGTACACTACAACATCTAATGGGTCGCCTAAACCCATGAATCAACTTTAAACAAGTCATCTATTTGCAAGGAACCTATGACTTAGATTTTCCATGCAACTCCTAATGCACCCAAGTCACGTACAATGAAAAATATGCATGCGAGAGTGCTTACAAGACATCATGCATGGAAATATGATAAATAAAAGTGAACTGGAACTTTATTCAATAAATAATAAAATCCAAGAGTTTATTACATCATGTCATTATTTTAAGGACTTTATCCTAACAAGGATATCTTCTTACCTTGGGCAGTTTCTCATTTTTTTTATTCTTAACTATGTTAGATCTAGCTTATTATGAGTGCATTCAACCATGCTAGATCTTTGTAGCTTAGAATCTATTTATATGATGATAGAGAGCTTTGTAAAGGTTTTGGATTGAAACCATGGGGTGAGAGTGAGATTCTTGTTTCATATTAATTTTTTGGATGCTAATGTAAATACTTGTTTATATGTGAATACTTGATTTTTGGATATTGGAGAATTTATTGAGCATACTTGTTTTGGTTTGAATATTAGATATTTAGTTGGTGAATGGCCCTTTGTCTTTTCTAGGACAAAAATGGAGAGAAGGATATGTTGTTGACATTAAATATTTTATTGATATTAGACCGTGGTAGTGAGTACCTATTTTTCATGTGTTGATGTGGATCATTTCTTGAATATTTTGGTCATTATTTTTTTGTGAGCTATATTGATGTGATCTTGTGAATATTTAGGGCATGTTTGGAAAGTGTTTTTGAAAATAGTTCTAGAAAATAATTTTTGAGAATATTTTTTATTTTAGAATATATTTTGATGTATTTAAAAATAAAATTGTTTTTGGGAACTAAATTTTTAAAAACAGCTTTTGTTCTTAAAAAAACATGTTTTATTATTATTTTTTTTTTTGTAAATTGATTGTTTTCTTCAATTAAGTTGATATTATAAATATATAAACAATTTTTACATTCACACTTCATTAAAATTTATATATATATATATATATATATATATATATATATATATATATTCACTTTTAAAATAATGTGCATCAGTTTTAATATTTTTAAATAAAGACTATTTGTAAAGATATCAAACTATATTTGATTTCTATATTTTTATTCATTCATATGGTAAACTCCTTAATCATTTTGTAATTATTTGCATCATACTAATTTATGTTTTTATTATAAAAAAAAAATCTGAATATTACATATATACTAATGCAATCAATATTAATACAAATTATTTCTTTCTTGCCACATTTATTAACCAATAAAAGTCATCTAAATATTACATGTATACCAGCGAATTGTACCGTCTTTCGCACAACGCTTCTAGTGATGCTAAGCACTACATTGGTGACAAGGTAAGACGAGATTCCCATAATTCAGGTGACCAAAGCACCCGCCAGTAAAACAAAGACCTTTCAACGCTCAACACAAACAACATGTCTCTATAAGAGAGAAAACCAAATAAGCACACCTGAAATGTTATTTATTATATATTGTTTTGTTTTAGAAGGATATTACATAAGTAAAAGATTTTATGAACAAAAAGATGCCGACACTTCTTTTAAAATAATAATATAATAGAAGAAGAGTGATTCACAACTGAAAGGATAATCAAAAATCAAACAAACAAAAAGCACAGGAAAAACCACTACAAGAAATTCTATCTTTTGGCGCATTTTTTTTGGGCATGAATATGATTTTATCTCCAAAGATGATTTTGGGAGATAAAATTTGATTTTGTTACAAAAATTTGTTTCTAAAATTTTAATTGAATGTGAAATGAGCCTAAATTATTTTGTGGTAGAAAATATATTGGGAGATGAAAACTTAATGTTGTCCCAAAAGGTAAATAATGGGTAATAAAAATTATTTTATTGTTAAATAGTTTGGAGAGGAAAAACCTCACAATGAGAGACAAAATTATTGTCCTAATACTATTAGATGGAGGAATAAAGAAATTTATCGGAGAAGAAATTGTTTTGTTGTAAAAACTCAATATTGGAGATGAAAATAATTCATCCCCAATAAAATGTATTATTAGTCTTTTTCGTATTAAAATCTAAATTGTGATTGTAAAAGATAACAAACTTTTAAAAGTAATTTACTTTAATTTTTTATAGTATTATATCTTATTATAATTCATATATAAATTTATAAGATAATGAAATTTATAAATATATTTATTTCAATTCTTCTATTTTTTTTTCATATTTTTTCCAATTGATTTTTTTAAGACATAGGAAAATTTATAGATCACTTAAAGTTGATAAAAAGAAAAAAAAAAGTAATTTGTTTTTTGATTGTATAATGTTTTTCCAATCTCATGTTTTCTATAAAATCATCTATATCGTTAATTTTTATTTTTTTTATAGGTATTTCATATGGATATTTTTTAGAAAAAAAAAAATCCAAATATTAACTATATAATACAATGAATTTAAATTTTAAAAAAGTTAATCCTTTATAAAGATTTTTATAAAACTTTTAGTAAATTCTATATTTCCTAATCTTATACATTCCATAAAACCACCTTATATCATTATCTATAGTTATTTGATTTTAATGTCAATATCTTACACTATCCTTAATAACTTATAATAAAATAAAAATAAAATAAAATAAAAATAAAAATAAATTACATTAAAATCATTTTTTTCTATAACTTTTATTATATATATATATATAAGTCTAATTTGGATTATATTGATTATACAGAATATAAAAATAGGTTTATCATGTGAGGACCTAACATTCTTAGTCTTTTTCATATGAAAACATGAAAATAAATCTAAATTGTGAATGTATAAGATTAAAAAAAAAATAGTAATTTATTTTTTCATTTTTATAAGATTGGGCATGGATTTTGATCAATTGGAAGATGGTTTTGGGTTTTATTTTTCAAGTTTTTGGTTTGCATAAAAATATGAGTAGTTTTCAAATTCCATTAAGATCTAAAAATTAGAAAGTTATATTGATTCATTGTCTACTTTAAAAAATCTCAGACTCTCATCATTGTTTAATGATTCTTGGAAATGATAAATGGTGGAGATGGGCAGCCACCTAACTACTTATTTATCAATCTTAAATCCCTTATGGCTTTGGATGTGTTGATTGGGCTGAATATGGACCTAGCCATCTCAGTTGGTTTTCGTTTGTAACAATCAGGCCCATATTTTTTGAATGACCGAAATCCAGGCAACGAAGTTTAACCTAACCCAACTTGGGCCCACATCCAGCCAACATATCTTAACTCATCCTCCAGCCCAGCTTGAGTGACTCCCAGAATCCCCCAAGTTTGAATTTTAATTTGGGTAGGGTTAACATGGTTATGAACCAGAGTTGTGAATAAAAAGCTTTTCTGCACATGGGTGGAAAATATATTTTCTATTTAATATATAAAAAAATTTAAATAAAACTATTAAAATATATAATATTTTAGAGACCTTGATATTTGCATCACTAATATTACTTTGAAAATCTAATTCCTATGATTGTGAAAAATCTTCACCATGACATTGTCCAAATATAAAATTATGCATTCACTTAAATTTATGAAAAAGCAAGCCAGAATTACATTTAACACACGGAATGACGCTTTTACTAGTAGCCACATCCCTCTTCACCACTGCTACATTCTTTGTGCTCTTCTTCCACCACGTGCTCTTCCTTGGTCTTGCCCACGGAGAATCCCTGAAAGAATTCCATCAACATGTTTGTAGTAGTATTTCCTCCATCTCCTGCATAACACGAGAGGCCAAATCACGACTCCTAACCCTGTCACAAATCCAATTTCAGGAGCTATGAATTTCCACTTAATCTCCATCCTCGAACCTGAGTGCCTGTCATCAAACGTCTGTGGTGTACCATCTTTGCAACTTGCATTTAGGGGGAAGCCGCATAATCCTCTGTTACCCAGGAAGGAATTTTCTGAAAATGTTTGCAATTGATTGCCCGTAGGGATGCTTCCCACCAATTGATTGAATGAGAGGTTCAGGACTGAAAGGAAATTTAGGTTGGCAAGTTGTGTAGGTATCTCTCCACTCAGCCAGTTTCGCGAGAGGTCTAATGACTCAAGTTGTCGCAGATTCCCTATTGACGATGGGATTTGGCCTGTGAAACCATTATGCGATAAGTTGAGAACATTGAGTGATGTGAGGTTCCCCATCACTTCTGGTATCTCCCCTTCAAAATTGTTGCACGACAAGTCAATAGAGGTGAAGAGAGTTAGGATCTTCACCAACTCCATTTCTTGACCTTTGCTGGTAACTCTTACAGTATCCTGATAGTACAATGGACTGAATAGTTCGACCCTAAATTGCAGGTCTTTGAGCTTGGATTGGACTTCATTTTCACCCGCCATCATTGCTGTCCAGGTCGAGAAGCTTTTTGCTGGCAACTTACCACTGAAATTGTTGAAAGCTAGGTCGACAATCTGAAGCGTTGCCCAGGTGGAATTACTCTTGGGACATCCAATGGGTCCATGGAATTTGTTGGCTCGCAGAACAAGAACACGCAAACTGCTTATGTTCTTCAACCAGCAAGGAAAGTTATCACTCATCCGATTGTTCCCAAGGTTTAAAACCTCTAATGCTGTGCAGTTCGCCAGAGACCCGGGAATTTTTCCTTCTAAACGATTCCCACTGAGATCAAGAGTCTGTAAAAGACAGTTGACAGGAAATTTCCCAGGTATAGCACCACTAAAATGGTTTCTCCGTAGATTCAGCACCCCAAGAGTCCCATACTCAATTAAAC
>JAJJMG010035529.1:152763-200642 GCA_022058835.1 Vitis aestivalis var. linsecomii x Vitis rupestris
ATCATCATACTCATCATCAGCATCCATCTCCTCATTATGCATTCCAAAACCTGCATCATCAGATAGTTTATTTCTATCACCATGCTCATTTATTGATTGTCCAACATTCTTAAGAAACGCCTCATACTCCGCTTCATATATTTTCAGCTCATCACGCCAGCTTCATTGTACAAGCCAGTGCCTCGCCCACCAGAACCCTTAATAGAATTATCAAAAAATATTTTCTCGTTATCATTCTTCCCTTTCACTGCAACACAATTCTTATCAATAGATCTATCCCTTATTGACATGGTACTGTGCTCCAACGTTTCCTCATTGTAATCTTCATCCCTTCTCCTATCATCCCTTTCCCAATACCTTGAATCCCCACCATGCACTACCAATCCCTTACCAAACTCGAAGATAATAGAATTATCTTCTCACTAGGTGTAGTCACCACTGTCTCACCAACCTAGGTAACACAGCCAGATTTCAATCCTCAGAGTATAAGCATTGTAATAGGAAATAAGATACCTAAACCTAAAGTACAGAAATGAGAGAATAAATAAAAAGTGTTAGATGACATGGGAAAATTTTCATTACCTCTATTGTGTTCTGTAGCATCTATTTTCAAAAGAAACGTAGTCGGCGGTAGCTATGTGCAAGGTTCCCATCTGCATTCTCTCGATAACCTTCTTTCTAGTACTATAGTCGGTGGTATCTCTTCACCAGATTCTGATGCTAGCAATTCCCACCAAAGGTAAGAGCTTGGCTATCAAAACCTCCTTCTCAACAATACTAGCCTTGATGGTGGCTCTACTCAAGATTCTTATTTGCATAATCTCGATAAGAGCAGGAAGGCTGTCTATCAAAACCTTCTTTCCAATAATACTAGCTCTTTGCTAGATTCCCACATACACACTCCAAGCCAAAACCAGCAGGCCAACTATGAAAACCTCATTTCCAATAATACTAGCACTATTGGTGGCTCTTTCCCGGATTCTGGTCCACATACTCACAACAAATACTAGCAGATCCAGAATCAAAACATCTAGAGAGACCCTCTATAATGTGCAAAACATTTAGACAAACCATCTATCATGTATTCATATGAAACAAGAGTTTCTTTCAATTATAAACAGAAAAATAATTGAAAACACAAAATTTACGTCCAACTATGAACACAATAAATAAATCCCCTGCATTTCATCAGTAGAAGGCACTCACTTTGAGAGAGTTTGAGAGAGTCGGAAGCCTTTGTGAACTTAATCTCTAATTCCCTCATGGCGGGAGCCTAGTTGGACCGAATCAGCAACACCAAAATGAGGATTAACGCCATTGCCTCGGCCAAATTAGGTGGCTCTACCAGCTATCGAACACGGATGAAGTTAAAAGGCTTTTGCAATCTTTGATCCTGGAGGGCTGGAAGTTGTTGACATCGGGGTGGCGATCGACAGTAGCCTGAGCTTGGGTAAACCACTTGTTAGCAACGATGTCATGATGAATCGCTCTGGTCTGGTAGTAAGCTGAAATTTTAGAGTTAAGGTTTTGGAAAGTGTCAGCCATGGAGGTATTGGAGTTTGAGTGTGGGTATCGGACAATGAATGTGGGGTTTGTAGGGTCTGATAGTGGTATTGTTGGTCTTTTTTAATAAGAAAATAAGGGCATTTATTTAATAAATTGAAGATGGCGCTTTTAAAGAGCGTCAAGGTTAAGTTGTTCAACAATGACACTTAAAAGGCGCCATTATTTAAAATTCAAGGTACGATGATGCTTACAAAAGCGTCATTATTTAAAAACGCCATTGCTTCTCCTTGTAAAGCGCCAAGAATGTGTGAGCGTCAATAATTATTAATTTTAGAGATAAATAATGACATTTTTTACGAGTGTCAAAAAATAAAGCGTTATTAATTTAATTTTTCGTAGTAGTGATGATTCAAACTATGCAAGTCATGATCCCCCACACGCCAAGCAAACCCGCTGAACATCTCCAAACTGATAGCTGCCACACACGGGAATGAAGCCATGTTTCTGTCAAACGTAACCTTTTGTTTTCATAATCAATTCCATAAAAATAGAGTACAAGATATAGAGATACAAGAAACGATTTTAGGAAGTTGTTCTTTGTCTATACAATATTTACGGCTACAATCATGTTTTGTTTGATCCTTGAGTGAAGGGATTCCTAAATCTAAGATTTCCATAATTAGCTAATTGCGGGACTCACGCTAATACTCCCCCTCAAGTTGGTGTGTAGATATCTCTAACACTTAACTTGTCAAGTGAGTCATTGAAGTTTCTACTGGAAATTGCCTTGGTAAGAATGTCAGCCAACTGGTCTTCAGATTTAACGAAAGAGAACTGAATAATCTTCTCTTCCAAGTTCTGTTTGATTAAATGTCAGTTTACCTCTACGTGCTTGGTGCGGTCGTGTTGAATTGGGTTGTGAGATATGTCGATGGCAGCTTTGTTATCACAGAATGAATTCATTGCAGAACTAGGAGGAAAACTGACCTCTATTAGCAAACTTCTAAGCCAAAGAAGCTCACACAATCCTTTTGCCATGCCTCGGAACTCAGCTTCAGTGCTAGATAATGCCACTACCTTATGTTTTTTACTCCTCCATGTAACTAAGTTTCCTCCCACAAATGTAAAGTAGCCTGAGGTAGACTTTCTATCCAAGATATTCCCAACCCAGTCCGCATCCGTGTACCCTTCAATATTCATATGGGCGTTCTTGGAAAACATTAATCCTTTTCCTGGTGATGACTTTAGATATCGGAGAATTTGAATTACGGCATATGGTCTTCACTCGAATTATGCATAAATTGGCTTACCACACTTACGACGTAAGCAAAGTTTGGACGAGTGTGAGATAAGTAAATGAGCTTCCCCACTAGTCTTTGATACCTCACCTTATCGGCTGGCACCTGGTCTGAATATTCTCCAAGCCTATGGTTTTGCACAATCGGTGTATCTATAGGTTTACACTCTAGTAATCCCACGTCCGTCAATAAGTCTAGTACATATTTCCATTGAGATATGAATATGCCCTTTTTTGACCTCGCCACCTCTATTCCTAGAAAATACTTAAGCTCTCCCAAGTTCTTCATTTCAAATTCAATAGACAATTGTTCTTGTAGCCTCGAGATGTCCTCGGCGTCATCCCCCGTAATTATCATATCATCCACATAGACTATTAATGTTGTCACCTTGCTTTGTCGGTGTTTCAAGAAGAGATTATGGTCAGAGTTACTTTGGCGATAGCCATACTTCCTCATAGCTGAACTAAATCGACCAAACCATGCTCGCGGTGACTGTTTTAGCCCATACAATGCCCTCTCCAATTTACAAACAATTTTGGTCTTAGCCGATCCTGTATATCTTATTGAAATATTCATGTATACCTCCTCATCAAGGTTGTCGTGAAGGAAAGAATTCTTCACGTCGAGTTGATGTAGTGGCCAATCCAGATTTGCTGCAAGAGATAGTAAGACTCTAATGGTATTCAGTTTAGCTACTGGTGAGAAGGTTTCTGAGTAGTTTATGCTATGTGTTTGGGTAAAATCCTTTGCCATAAGTCTCACCTTATATCGGTCAATTGATCCATCAGCCTTGTATTTTATAGAGAACACCCATTTGCACCCCACTAATTTTTTTCTTTCCGGTAATGGGACCAACTTCCAGGTATTATTTTTCTTTAAGGCTTCTAGTTCTTCTTGCATCGCTTGCGCCCACTCTGGATCAGATAACGCCTCCTCAACACAACTGGGAATATGGCAGGAGGATAGTGTTTGAGTGAAAGTCTTGAGCTACTTAGACAGACCTTGAGTAGATACATAATTTGTAATTGGGTACTTGGACTTTCTTTCTTCTTCATCTGGGTTGTATATGTTTGGTGGTTTTCCACGACTGTGTCTAAAAGGCAACACATAACCAGTAGAAGAATCCAATATATTAGCATGTAAAGGTGCAGTAGGAGTGCTTACCTCAGGGACATTCTCAAGAGGATGAGGGTCTTCGGGTACTGAGGAGTGAGGGGATTGAGAGTACTCTATATTTTCTGGTTCTTCATCTCTAGGTTCTTCATTTCGCAATTCGACACGTTCAATCTCTAGTGGTACCTCATGCGATTCAACTTCTCTATCTCCAGTTCCATGCTCACCCACTGGGGCCATCAACCAATTCGACTTTTCTACTTGAGTCTCCCCCTATAGGGAAGAATTGGGTACCGGTGAAGGATAAAAATTCTCGAACTCAAGAAATGTAACATCCATGGTAATATAGGTTCGGTTGGTAGTGGGGTCATAGCATCGGAAGCCTTTTTTATGTAAACCATATCCTAAAAATAAGCACCGAACGACACATGGGTCCAATTTGGTACGTTGATTCTTGTAGAGGTGGACAAAAGCAACACACCCGAAAATTCTAGGAGGAAACATCAATATTAAAGGGTATGTGAGTAGAGAGGATTTGCAAGGGGGTTTTAAAGTGTAAAATCTTCTATGGCAAATGGTTGATTAAGTACACGGTAGTAGCCACGGCATCCCCCTAATGGCAACTCAGCACCATTGCTCCAAGGAGTAGGGCACGAGATGTTTCCAGAATATGCCGATTTTTTCTATCGACGACACCATTTTGTTGTGGTGTTTGAGAGCATGAGGTCTTATGGAGGAGGCCATGTTGTTGGAAATAGGCCTGAAATCTTTGGTTGATGAATTTGCCACCATTATCGGAATGAATAATTTTTATCTTGGAAGAGAATTGAGTTTGAACCATGGCATGAAATGCTTGAAAAATGGTGAAAACTTCGTCTTTGGTTTTTAGTTGATAGAGCCATGTCATTCGCATACAATCGTCGACAAAAATAACAAACCAACGGTGACTAAAGAAAGTAGTTATCGGGGATGATCCCCACACATCGGAGTGTATCAATGCAAATGGAGTATTAGTTTTATTCAAACTATCTGGATAAGAAACTCGTTGGCTTTTAGCCTTAAGACATGTAACACATTTAAAGTCCACATTCTGCAAACGAGAAAATAAATATGGGAGTAGATGCCGGAGATAGCCAAATGATGGGTGCCCCAAGTGCCTATGCCATAACCAAATTTGTCGTTTGTGGCTACTAGTTTGATGGTGCGTGTGATTTGCTTTGTCTGGGTTGAAGTCATCCAAGTAGTACAGTCCCTCCCTCTTAGTACCATGCCCAATAATCTCCTTGCTGAGAACATCCTGAAGAAGACAAAACGTAGAGTATATTAGTACAACATAATTAAGCTCTTTAGTAATTTGACTCACAGACATCAACTTGTTGGAAAGAGATGGAACAAGAAGTGTGCGAGCTAAAGAGAGAGGAAGATAGGGACACGGTTCCAGCCCTAGTGACTGGGTAAGTTGCCCCATTGGCATTGGCAATGCAAGTCCTCCTAGGTTGAGTTGTCTTTGAGAAGTCATTTGGATCAAATGTCATATTCTTCGTCACTCCGGAATCGATAATCCAGGCACCATCATTCCGAGTAATAGAGCTGTAAAAAACTTGACCATAATTACCTTGATCTGGGGTTGAGGTAGCAGGTTCAGCCACGAGAATAAGGGATAGTTGAGATTCAGTCGTGGCCACCGCTGCTCTACTCGAGACGTCTTCAGTTGCAGGAGCATTTCATTTTTTCAGGCTTGTAATTCGTGCCACCAGTCTAGGTAGCCATGCAGTTTGAAATAAGTTTCCTAAGTATGTTTTGTACTCCCACAATGAGTGCACTTATTCCCATCTGAGTGACCTTTGGATCGTGAGGAAGACCCAGACTTTAGCAAAGTTTGTGAGTGGCCAGATTTCACTCCTTTGATGGCCATAACAGCACCACTAGCCACTGCTTCTGCTCCCGATACCATCACAGATTGTTGGAGATCTTCCCTTCGAATGTGAGCATATGCCTGCTCAATTGAAGGAAAAGGTTGCAGGCGAAGAACATCACTCTGAACATGATCCAATCGATCATCTAGCCAGTCAAGAAAAGTGTATACTCACTCCTCCTATAAAATGGAGTGGTAGTTTTGTATGTCAATTGCACATGCCATCAGATTTGGTCGACGAAAATCGATCTCTCACCACAAACCCTATAGATCGTTATAATATTTTTCTATAGATCCACCTACTTGTTTCATTTGAGATACACGACCTCTGAGCTCGTATACCTGCGAGGTGTCAGTTCCATCAAAGTATGTTGTGGCAACAGAATCCCATACCTGCTTAACCGTTGGGTAGCGAATAAAGTTCACGATCAAAGAATGGTCCATGGAGTTGATCAACTAGCCTTTCACCATGGCATTCTCAGTGCGCCATTTACGAAATGAGAGGTTGGTTTCTAGTGGTTGGGGGTAGTCTCCATTGATGTATCCCAGTTTGTCTTTTCTTGAGATGTACATCTCAATAACCTGGAACCATAATCCATAGTTGGAACCATCCAACTTGATGCTGAGTGGAACCATCGGGGAATCAGTGATGGGAGCAAAAGAGGTCTGGACCCTTGACAAGACCTCCGTCATCTTTGATGTTAAATTATGAAGGATGGTTTCAGTGGAGTCAGCCATGGAAGCTGAGCAAAAAAACTTGATCCCTACCTAATCAAAAAACAAGGAACCCAAGATCATGCTCTAATACCATGTCAAACATAACCTTTTTTTTTCATAATCAATTCCATAAAACAGAGTACAAGATATAGAGATACAAGAAACTATTTTTGGAAACTATTCTTCGTCTATACAATATTTACGGCTACAATCATGTTTGACCCTTGAGTGAAGGGATTCCTAAATCTGAGATTTCCATAACTGGCTAATTGTGGGACTTACGCCAACATACCCTCTCATTACCTAGACACTTGCCGGACACTAAAGCGACATGCATACCAAAACAGCTTGAGCATAAAGGCATGAAGAAAATCCATAAAAAGAGTAGAATTCCCATTGGAAGCCGCTGGGAGATAGTGCTAAGCCCAGACATGCTTAAACATTACTTTTATGCATGGTTCTTTTCCCTATTCACGTCATTCCAATTCACATAACAATTTATTATTTTCTTGAGGTTTTGCGGAAATTTTTAAAAAAATTTCCAACTTTTCTTCTTAAAAAAAACCTGTCAACTACGAATTTTGTACTATTTTGTTAAAATAATTTGAATCTACAAATTGCGTAGCATTCAATTGTATTGACTTCTACATGGATAGTTGACCCAATAAACTACAGAAAGAAAATGACATTGAATGAATTCTGTATCCACGCAATTTCATTCCATTAACAAAAAATATCAAAATATGTTGAATGATAGAATTTATTTATTTGGATTCAACAGGAAAAGAAAATGTCACTTGCAAATTTGGAATGCCACCGGGGGCTCCACGAACATGAAAATGAAGTCTCCATGCCCCATTAATTTCTTTTTTCTTTGCCTACTTTTCTATAGCCCAAACAACACTTCTTTCAATGGTCAAATTTTTATTTTATTTTATTTTTTTTTTGGTTGCCTTGTCATAGACCACGTTGCAACTATAATTCTTAGTTCTTTTTGTTATAATTATATATACATTTTTCAACCATTTACACAGTAGTTTTTTGTATAGGAAGCATTACAACAGTTGCTCATGAGAGTGAAAGAAGACGACCAAAGAGCTTTGATGTTTTGGCCTAATGGAGGGCATAACTTGCATATGGTTTTAGACCTCAAGTTGTTTTATATTGGCAAGGAAACAGGAGGAGAAAAGAAGGAGAAAGTCAACATTCAGTAAAGGAACTCGTGTTCAATGGCTCCACCTTTTACAACTAATTATGAAATTTTTGGATTATATTTGATTCGTGGAAAGGACAAAGGGAAAGTAAAAATTTGTGTATTAAGGGAAATTAATGTTTTCTTATATTTGAATAATAAATTATTAAAGGAGACACTCTCTATATTAATAAATTTATATTCATATATAATTGATAAATGAATACATATTTATATATTTTTATAATAAATAAATTTATTTTCATGTATCTTTGAATGATCTTCCTTGGATATTGAGACATAGAAAAATATAAGTTCTATTTAAATTTATTACTCTCATTTATTTAAATAATATAAATAGTTTTTTGATATAAAGGATATCAATAAATTTATATTCATGTATCTTGGTAATAAATAAATTCATATAAATTTATATAATTTTTAATATTTTATAAAGATAAAAATGAAATAAAATTTTAGTTTTTTTCAATGTGGCCCATGTGGCTTATTTTATTATTAATAATATTTTATTTAACTTAAAAGATAATTATGATTAATAATATTAAGTGCTAAAATCTTATTAGTTAGTTAAGGAGATATTTTCTAAATAACCATTTAGGTTAATGAAATATGAGAAAAAACGAGACCCTACTTTAGATTTGGTCCTCTCTACCCAATATATATATAGTTTTCCCTCCATAACTCCTTTTGAGCTTAGAAATATCTTGATTTGCATATAAATCATGTATGGTAGTATTTAAAAATACAAAAAAAACTTAGCCTAGACATGAGCCACTCTAATAATACTTTTTTGCTAGTTTTCAAACGTTTTCCATAATAATAGGAATTATTCTCTAAATAAATTGTGGACTATCAGGTACATTAGTTTTTTTTTTTAAGACCCTTTGTTCATCATGGTCATCTCTAAATGCAAATTTATGCTACCACTTGGTGTTAAACGTTTGATAGTGATTCAATCTTTTTGTCTTTTGTTTAGCCAAAGCAAAAAACCTTCATCAAGCATCCACTAAAATGTTATGTTTGGGGCATTCAAATGTTATTTGGGTGTTGCATATTTGTTGGTACATGACTCTTCCTAGGTTAGAAGACTCCAAGGTAAAAAGATGTTCAATGATCTTTATAGAATTGGTGGACAGACAAATCATCTAATACCAAGAGTAAGTTGTTCACTCTCCCTGCTCCCTTTGCATGAATGTCTCTTTATATAGCCTCACTTGATATGAAGAAGTGTAGTTATCAAATAATTTGAATGGTATTTTTGAGAATAATTGGATGACTTATAAACAAAATGCACATATTTCAAATTATTTTTAAATAAATAAAGATAATAGTAATTTTTTGGGGTTTTTTTACATATATTTTCATATTATTAAATCAAATCTCACTTTTCCCTTAAGTAAACATGTGTTGTCCATAAAATATAGATAAATTTAAAACCCAAAAAAGTCACTTCCATGGGAAGTGCATTTTGGAGAAATTAATCTCCATTCCATGCACTAAAATAATGATTTTATGTATATTTCTAAATTTATCCTCCAATCAGTGGAGGGATCTCTCACTTTTTTTTAAATTTTTTTCCTTTCTTTTTGACTTTTTTCTTTCCTCGCTTGAACGACTCAATTTTTTAGCCTCCCCCACTTTTTTTTTCTTTTTTCTGTTTTCCTTTTTCCCTCCCTCACTCCCAACCACCCCATCATACCTTCCCACCAAATTAAATTAAGTTTTGTTTTTTGTAATACTTTGATTTTAATTAATTTTTTTAAATAATTTTCATCTTTTTTCCCTATTTTTGAAATTTTACTTAATTAAAAAAATCAATCATTATTTTTAAAAAGTACAATTCATTTATTCATTATTTCTTTCATTTTCTTTATTAACTTTTTATTTTAACATCATCTATAATTAATACATTAAAATAAATTAGTTTTTAATATAAAAATATACTCACCTATAATAATTAATAATCTAATAAATAAATAAATACTAATATTTTAAATAATATTGATTTCAAATATATATAGATTATATTTTATTTTGTTTGACATTCACAACATTTTTATATTTATAATTTTTATATTATGGATCTTATTTTTTTATATTTTTATTTTTAAATTTTTTATAGAATATTAAACCTAAATTTTTTAAAAATGAAAATAGAAAAACACCATTCACATGTGTTGAAACTAATTTTTTTTCTTCAAAATAAAAACATAAAATAATATTAAAAAATATTAACTTACCTTTAATTTCATCCAACAAAAAATTAGTAATGATCATTCTTTATTAGTATTTAATTTTAAAAGCAATATTTGAAAGTATGTAAAATTAAAATTTTAAAAGTGTTTGCATTAAATTTTTAAATATAAATTCACAATTCTCATCATAATACATTGATAAACAATGGTTTTTATTAAATATGTAAAATAAATAAATTTTTATTTAATTAAAAATTTAAACCATTAAAATTATTTTATTTTAATAAATAATGTTTTGAAAAAGTACACTGTGTATTTTTTTTGACATATTATTTAATAATCATTGTCAAAGTCATAGCAATGACAATAAAAAAAACTTAATGAGTTAATACATGTTGCTATCTATAGTAATACTTTTAGTTACTAACATTGTTATTTTTAGGCAAAAACAATGTTACTATCTTTAGTGACATATTTGATATAGAGGCTAAAGTGATGATGAATGATAAATAAGTTAATACATCCTTTTATCTATAATGGTACTTTTAGTTATTAGCATTGTTACTTTTAGGTTAAAAAAAATTATGTTACTATCTCCAATGGCATATTTGATGTAGATGCTAAAGTGGTGATGACAGTTATGGACATGGGTATAGGAATGGCAACGGGGCAAGTTTGGACAGGTCATTCCTATCCCAGGCCCACCCCCAATTACATAGTTATTTCTCATCCCCAATACAAACCCGAGTCGGGGCAGGTTGATTGGTTCCCATCTCCATTAACAAAAGGATTAATAACCCCATCTCCGCCCTATCCCAGATGTCCATTAAGCCCTAACCCTAACTTATCATATCTAAATGCGTTTTCCTTTCACTACAAAATAAAAAAATAAAAAAATTGATAATATACCAAATATGAAAAAATAATATCAAAAGTTCAAATTAACACCACAATAATCAATAATCTTAAGCCAATAATTAGCTTAAATGATTGAAAATTAATGCAAAACACGAAAAAAAAAATTATCATCTAAACAATTCACAAGAGAACAAAATGAACAATGAACCAAACAGGAACATGGGTCAACATCAACCATGAATTTGAATCCCTCTGTAGGCCAATCTTTGAACTAAGACTTCATCAAATCTATTACTTCAAAGGCTTTCGCATTCCTCTTGAGTTGTGCTCTAGGATAAAGACTTCAAGGTGATATTCTAGATTATTGTGTTACACATATTTAAGGCAAGGAGATCGGGGCCTATGACCAATTTGGTGTCGCGATAGAGGAGTTTTGGGCACTGAGGCTAAATCAAGAGCAAGATGGAATTGATTTCAGAGCATTTCAGTTGGTGTGAGGGAAGAAGAAGAAGTGGTATTGACCCTAGAGATAGGGTTTCAAGCAGTGCATCAGAGGAAAAAGAAGAAGAAAAAGAAGCGGTCATCGAAATTAAGGCAAATGGGAAGAATGAAGTATATATGTACTTAAAGGTTTTTGGCATTTCACTAGCAGTTAAAGGATAATTTTGTAAATTTATATTCGAGGCGGGGCGGAACAAAATTCATACTCATCCCAAACCTGATTCGGGTTTTTAAAATATCCTCAAACTCAACCTATACCTATTTTTTATGTTTCATACATGTCCCAATAAGGGCGGAACGGGGTGGGTTACCCGGGTAGCCCTCAAAATTGTCATCCCTACATGGGTCCAATCAAGTGTACCTATGAATTTGTCTTATATAGGTGGCAGTTGACCAAACTATTCTACTGCATGAAATGGGTATTATTTTCCCCAAAATGTGCTCTCCATAAAAGTGACTTTTTTGGGGTTCTGAATTTATCCATATTTTATAGACAACACATGTTTACCCAATTCCCCTGATAAACAAATAATAAACAAAAATATATAGTAGACTCATGTTCTAAAAACTACTTCTAAAACTCTCAAACATTGTAGAGAACATACATAGAGAAATCTAGGATTCCAATTTAAGCGAAGAGAATGAAGATTTTGATTGTTTATTCTTTTAGAGAAAACTTCAAGATAAGTGATACTTATTAAAGATATTTTTTTTATTTCTTCTTTTTCACGTACTTTAGTTTTCTAATAAGAATCATAAAGAATCATTGGAAAAAAGAAATTAAGAAAATGGATTGAAAGTGATTAAATCTAGAACGATATAAAAAAAAAATGAAAACCATAAGAATATTGAAAAACTTGATGGTTTGTTGTCGAAACCTAGAAGAAAATTTCTATGTGAAGTTGTGGAGCTTATATTCAAATATAAGATTTTGGGGGGTAATGGTTGTGAAGTTATTATATAGAGGAGTTAAAAATTGTTAAAAAAAAAAAAATGAGGTTGAAGCCTAAAGTTTTGTTGGTTTTTTTTTCATAGGTATCCATGGACCGTGTGTGTGTGTGTATATATATATATATATATAGAAGTAGAATCGTATGGCTTTGATTTGTGAAGGCTTTTTATGGGTATATGTGCATAGTGGAATTTTATATTTGCATGAAGTATAATTGTATGGGAGATATATAGAAAATTTTAGTTGTTAAGCTAAGATTTTAGTGTGGTGTTGTGTATTGGTGTGTGATTACTACCCAAAAAGTGTTATTTTGTGCCTTTAATTCATTATGTTTTAAGCACTTTTGTGTAGTAGTTCTCCATTCTTATTCCAAGTGGCATGTTAAGGACCTAGCAATGACTTCTAATCATATTTGTGGCTAGTTTTAGTGTTTTGACGGCTTTTTGGATCATTAAGACAAGCCAAGCAAATGAGAGAAGCAAAGAGAAGCAAAGAGGAAAACAGAGTGAAGAGAACAGAGGACAGCAGCTGCAGTCATGAAAACATTTATGACGCTCAGCTACTTACATTTATGGCTTGGAAATCTCCATCCTGACACGGGAGCTTCACATGGCATCCATTACTTCAAGAAACGGTAGCTGAACCTCATAACTGTTCTTTTATTGGTATAGGTCATCTCCTCGACTTGCAATACAATGGCTCGTAGGAGATAACTAATGAACGTCAGTGGATCTAACAATAAGAATCCACTGAGACCAAAAGGTTATCAAGTATTGGTCATTCAAAGCAAGTCAGAGGGATTAAAAGCTTTACAGCTGAACCTCATAACTGTTCTTTTATTGGTATAGGTCATCTCCTCGACTTGCAATACAATGGCTCGTAGGAGATAACTAATGAACGTCAGTGGATCTAACAGTGTGTGTGCATAGCAGAAGTGCATGAGACAGAAGTTTTTGTTGAAGTTCGCACAAGAAATAAAGTGATATAAAAAAAATGAATCTCAGTAAAAATTTAAATAATATAAAAATATTAAAGGTCAAAAATTTTATTATGCTAAGATTCTAGAATAAATTAAATTTTTCTAAGTTAGATAAATTAAATTAAATTTAGGTAATTCAAATTAGATTAATTATAAGTGAAGAAATTGTTGAGATATTAGGAATTATTTCCTTATATCATTCTTTCCTTATATCATTCTTTCCCATTCTTAGAATGGTGATTACCCTCTATATATTCTCTGTACATGAACGAATAAAAGTATGAATGAGAAAGAAAAAAAATATCATTCATCAATTTGAAGATGGTATCAGAGCCATGGAACTGACATCTTGGATATTTTGTCTGTAAGGCCAGTCACCGCCCCTCCTTCGAAGCCAAAAGAGGGCAAAATTATCAGAATCAAGAAAAAGGCAAGAAACCCTTGAAAAAGCTTCCAAGCAGCAAGAAAAAGAAGAAGGCAGCCAAGAAGAAAAAGCGAGGGCTTACCCGAAGATTCAATGTCTCTTCATTGAGACGCATCCTTTCGTGTTCTTTTTTCACCGATCGCTTTTCAAGATCAGCGTTTCTAACGTTTCCTCCGTTCCGAGGATTGATCCAAGAAGGTGTTTCGGCTTCTTATCGGCGCGATTTGTGGCCTGGAATAGGAGAAATCTTGGCTCCAAAGAGAGATCCTGTTGCGTTGCGCAATTCGAAGAAGAGGATCTTGATTTCAAGAGTTGTTGATGGGGTTTGTTGCTTTGGTTTGATCTTTCTCCGAGAGAAATTGCAAAAAAAAAAAAAAAAAGATATATTTTTTAACTTTAATTGAGTTCAATAAAAAAAAATGAGTGAAAAAAATACTATTGTTTTTCAATCTGAAGGTACTTTTAATCCAGAAATTATTTTGACTAAATCAAACTATGACGTTTAGTCACAACTTGTGGAGATGCATATTGCCGAACAAGAAAAACTTCCCTACATTCGAGGTAAGACAAATCCACCAAAAGAGTCAGAAGATGGATATGAAAAATGGTATGCTAGGAATCAAAAGGTGAAGAGATGGTTGTTGATATCCATGAGTCCATAAATTATGAAGCGTTACTTACGCTTACCCACCGTTCAAGAAATTTGGGTGCATTATCAAAGGTCTTCTATGATGGAAGTGATGAATTACAAGTTTTCACTTTGAATCAAAAAGCCTTCACTACCAAACAAAGCAGCAGGTCTCTTTCTGAATATTATGGAGAGTTAATTGAGATTTTTTGCAAATTAGATCATCAGGATAAGGTAGTCATGAAAGACCCTGATGACATTGCAGCATACCAGAAATCCATTGAACAACAACAGGTGCACATCTTTCTTGTTGGATTGGATGGTGACTTTGAGCAAGTTCAAGGAAAGATTCTACGCAAATATCCTCTTCCCAATTTGGAAGAATGTTATACCCTGATTCGACGAGAGGCGGTGCATCATGCTAGTATGAAAGTAGAATCTAACAATCCTGACACCTCAACTATGGTAGTCCGACAAAGATCAACTGATTCATGCCTAATTGGTGTCTCAGCTGATGTATGTCCAGCTGGTGCTCCTTGATGGCAGGTGCAATCAACAAAATTTTTAACCTATAACACCATGAACTAGGGTAGCAAATACAAAGCTACTATAGCATAGTGGCTCTAGGATCGTTCCACTGGGAAGGGTACTCAAGATTGAAAATGATACCAATTCAAAGTGAATTGGTGCTGTTTCATTTCAAGATTAGCTTAAGAAATAAAACACAAACTTTGGTTTGAAAAAGGTTTGAACTTAGATTAACAACACAACAAGTGATGAAAATAACTTAAGAAGAAAAGCATTCCTTGGAGATTCAGGTATACAGGGGAGGTTCCTCATGCAAAAGCATAGCTCCGGTCACTTGGTTCAATTCCTCACATTAGAGACTTAACATTAAGTCAATTCTCTAACAGGTGCTGCATAAATGTACCCCTCAATTGGATTTCAGCTTTAATTCTCTCACTGATGCAACTTGCAATGGTTCAAGCCTCTCACTTAGCCTTTACCATTCAAGGTGATCTTTAACCTTGGATTACCCGTCAAAAGCTCGCAAGAGGTAACTAATGGATGTCTCCTAAGAGTCCAAAAGCTTACCAAGTGTTGGCTATTCTAGAAAATCCTACCTTCAAGTCACCTACCAGAGGCTCGCAAGGGGTAAACTAGTGCATCTCCATGGTTGAAGATCACTTGCCTTACCAAGTGTTGGCCCAGGTGACTCCAAGGTGTTTTAAGTTAACTAAAAACATTAGAAACCATTCACGGGACACACTTACTCTTCATTCATAGCTGAAACCACAAAGCTTCTGATTCTTGCACTTGGAACCTTTCCCGGCAACCTTAACTCCAAGGAACTAAAAGATTTAGCTACTCATTCTCTGGGGAAAATTCCTCAGAGAGTGCATAACTTAGTAAAAATATTAAAATACAAAGTGAGAAGGTAAGGCAGTCAAGAGCTAAAGCTCTTTGTATTTCTTTCTTTGGAATTTACAAAAGGTTCAACAACCAGAATACCCTTAGAACAGGCTCCTCGGGCTCCCTTTTATACCAAAAATTCCAATTACAGCTATCCCATGGTATTTTGCTAAATTCCTAACTTAAAAGCTAAGGAAATCTATCATTGGTGACTTACAAGGAGAATTTAGGCATTTAAGCAACAAAAATCTAATGAAAAATATCTCCAAGAGTCGGTTACAAATATCAGGAAGCACTAAGGACCACTTCGCAGGTGAAAGATGAGGTCTGCGGAATTTCGCAGGTGCACAAGAGGAGCTGCGAAATTCCTTCATAGCAGCCAGCTGCTTCAACACCTTTGCAAAGTGAACTTCCAACTTGAGGTGTTTGGCTTCCATCGCGGCGCGAAGCTTCAGGGGAACTCCATAGCACTGTGCAAAAAGGCTGCGAAATCACTTCGCAACAAAAATGGTGATTTCGCAGCACTTTACTGAAGTCTTCCTTCCTTCAGCTTGGAGCAGTTATCTTCCAACGGCTGTAGCTTCCTCATTTCAGATCCAAATTGCACACGGTTTGAGGCATTGGATTGTTGACTTCCCAAGCTTTCAAATGACATATTGTATGCATAATTTGGACATCAGGAAGGGCTCCAAAATTAGCCGCAGTGACTGTCATCAAGAGTGCTCCACGGCTGAATCCTCTTTGCTTCCCCTTTTGCATTTCCACTTTGCTTATGGCATAAGAGCTTCAAGGTTGTGATTCTTCATGCCTCTGAGCTTCCCAAAGCTTTCTAAGGATTCCATATCACTCTCCTCAATCTCATAATGCTTTGGTGGTCAAAATGCTATCAAAACACCAAAACTTAAGGCAATTTGATTATAATTGATTGCAAGGAGCCTTAACATGCTAATTGGGTTAAAAGGCACTAACTACTACTCAAAAGTGTTTAAAAGGATTAATTAGAAGCTATCAAATAGCACTTTTTGAGTAGTAATCATCAACCCAGAATTGGCAGGACCAATCCAAGACCAACCATCCTAAGACAGGCACTAATATTGATAAGTCAACCTTCAAATGCACTCACTGCAATAAGACCGGTCATACCAAGAGTCGTTGCTTTGAAATTGTGGGATATCCAGACTGATGGGATCATAATCGTGATTAACAGAAGAAGGATTCCAAGAAAACCTCGACTGCAGCTGTTGCCGAAATAAAAACAGAGGCTAATATTGTTGAGAAAGTCTCTGCATTGGTAGCCGCTACAGATTATGGTGGTAAGTTTTTAAATATTTCTACACCTGTTATTAATAGTGCATGGATAATTGATTCTAGAGCTACAGATCATGTGACTTTTGATTCTAGACAAGTCTCACTCCTTAGACTTTCCTCACAAAAAATTGTTTCCACAACCAATGGTAACACAACCTTAGTCATTGGGGAAGGATCCTTAACTCTTACTGATACTTTGAATTTGGATTATGTTTTAGTTGTTCCATCTTTAGCTTACAATCTTTTGTCAGTTTCTCAAATCACTGTAGCCTTATCTTGTATTGTTATTTTTTAGCCTGAATTTTGTGTTTTTAAGGACATCCAAACAAGACAGATGATTGGTTGTGGTATTAAGCGGGGAAAACTCTATTACTTGGACTTGCAGTCAAAGGATTCCAATAGGTTGCGACAAGCCTTGATGGTAGATGGATCTGAGAGGGAGAAGAAAAAATATGAAATTTGGTTGTGGCATCGACGTATAGGACATGCTTTCTTTGGTTATTTAAAAAAATTGTTTCCTAGTTTGTTTGCAATGAGTGATATTTCTGGTTTCCGTTGTAATATTTGTGAGTTAGCTAAAAGTCATCGTGCTTCATTTCCGTTAATTTTGAATAAAAGTCCACTTCTTTTTATGGTTGTACATTCTGATGTTTAGGGCCCATCCAAAGTCCCAACTTTGAGTGGCTCACGTTGGTTTATTACTTTTACTGATGATTATACCAGAGTGATCTGGTTATGCTTGATGAAGACTAAAGATGAAGTGAACTTGTTGTTTCAAAATTTTCATAAAATGATTAAAACTCAATATAATGCAAAGGTTCGGATTCTGCGTAGCCATAATGGTGGAGAATATTAGAATTCTAATCTTCAAAAGTATTTGGAAGGACATAGCATCATTCATCAGACTACTTGATCCAATACACCCCAACAAAATGGAGTTGTTGAACGAAAAAATTGGCACTTGTTAGAGGTTGTTCGTGTTTCCTTAATAGCAGCAAAAATGATGATATATTATTGGGGAGAAGCAATCACATTTGTCGCGTACTTGATCAATCAGGTACCTTCCAGCTCAATTGACTTCCAAACACCTCTCCAAGCTCTTACTAATGTCGTAGTTGCCCCAACCGTCCCAAATCTACCTCCTCGTGTTTTTTGTTGCGTGGCATTTGTGCATCTACACAAACACCAACACATCAAGTTAACTTCTCGAGCATTGCAATGTGTGTTTGTTGGATATGTATTGCACAAAAAGGGATATCAATGTTACCATCCTCCAACTCGACGAATGTTTATTACAATGGATGTGGTGTTTCATGAAGATTCGATGTATTTTTCATTTTAGTCTGAACTTCAAGGGGGGTACCATAAAGAAATTCAAACTCTCGATTATGATTATCATATCTCTGAGGAGGATGAATTTGGATAATCTGAACTAATGAACTAGGAAGCGAGTGAATTGGATATGAGTGGTACAACTCTGGAACCAAGTAGTAATGAGCACACAGAAGCTGAAGAAATGATAGAAAATGGGAAAGACAGTACAATTGAACCATCTAAACAATTTGGGTCCGAAGATGCCTTCACTGAAATACCAAACCGATCGTCATCTGCTGAGGGTGTTCTTAATTTGGAACCCGATCCATTCATGAAACAGTTACCACATCGTCATAATAGAGGTATTCCTAAACCCACATATGAACCTGAATTGTTTGTCAAAGTCAAATATCCCATGAGTAACTATGTGTCAAACCATCGTTTGTCTGAATCAAATAAGTCATTTGTAAATCAATTATCTACCGTAACTATTCCTAATAGTGTGTAGGAAGCCTTAGCTGATCCAAGGTGGAAAGCAGCCATGAATGAAGAGATGAAATCATTGCAGAAAAATGGAATGTGGGAACTCGTAGAATGTCCACCAGGAAAGAAGTCAGTTGGGTGTCATTAGATTTATACTGTGAAGTACAAGGCAAATGGTAGTATTAAACGATTTAAAGCAAGACTGGTAGCAAAAGGGTACGCTCAAACTTATAGAACTGACTACATAGAGACATTTGCACCTGTAACTAAGATCAACACAGTTCAAGTATTACTGTCTTTAGCTGCAAACCTGGATTGGCCATTACAACAGTTCGATGTGAAAAATGCCTTTTTGCATGGCGAGTTATCTGAAGAAGTATATATGGATCTTCCACCAGGATGCATGGTGTCAGAAAAGCAATGTCAAAAAGTGTGCAAATTGAAAAAGTCATTGTATAGGTTGAAGCAATCCTCGAGAGCATGGTTTGGAAGGTTCACAAAGTCAATGAGAGCTTTTGGCTATCGTCTAAGTAATTCAGATCACACTTTGTTCCTGAAAAAATAACATGGTAAGATTACGATACTTATCGTATATGTGGATGACATGGTAGTTATAGGAAATGATTCTAAAGAAAGAAAAACTCTGCAGAATTATCTATCTAAAGAATTCGAAATGAAAGATCTAGATCCTCTGAAATACTTTCTTGGGATTGAAGTTTCTTGATCAAGTGAAGGAATTTTTCTATCTCAAAGAAAGTATGTCTTAGATCTTTTACAGGAGACTGGAATGTCAGGATGTCAACCTGTTGATACACTAATAGAAAAAGGTCTAAAATTGTGTGTTGAGCCTAATCAAGTATCAACCGATAAGGGAAGATACCAGAGACTTGTGGGGAGATTAATGTACTTAGCTCATACAAGACCAGATCTTGTTTATGCACTAAGTGTAGTAAGTCAATACATGCATAATCCTGGAGAGCAACATATGAATGCAGTCATGTGTATTTTGAGGTATTTGAAGAATGCTCCTGGGAAGGGAATTTTGTTCGCTAAAAATGTTGATCATCAAAGTATAGAAATATATATTGATGTTGATTTGGCTGGTGCAGTGGATGATAGGCGATCTACATCTGGTTACTTTACCTTTGTAGGTGGTAACCTTGTGACATGGAAAAGTAAGAAGCAGAATGTCATCGCTCGTTCAAGTATAGAAGCAGAATTTAAGGGTATGGCTCTAAGACTTTGTGAGGCATTATGACTAAGACTCCTCTTACAGGATTTAGGTTACCTATCTAGGCAACCAATCCGATTGTTTTGTGACAATAAAGCCACATGTGACATTGCTCATAATCTAGTACAACATGATCGTACAAAGCATGTCGAGGTGGACAGATTCTTCATTAAGGAGAAGTTAGATGACAAGATTATGAATTGCCTAAGATTCGATCAGAAGATCAATTGGCGATATCCTCATCAAAGCTGTCTCAAGTCAAGTGTTCTCAAAATTTTTAGACAAGTCGGGCATGTGTGACATCTATGCACCAACTTGAGGAGGAGTGTTGAGATATTAAGAATGTTTTCCTTATATCATTATTTCCTTATATCATTCTTTCCTTGTATCATTCTTTCTCATTCTTAGAATGGTGATTACCCTCTATATATTCTCTGTACATGAACGAATAAAAGTATGAATGAGAAAGAAAAAATATATCATTCATCAATTTGAAAAGAAATTTGAAAAGTTCAAGAAAATAAATTCAAGATGATTAAGTAATGGAAACATGATATTTTTTCTAAATGAATAAATAATTTATATATGTTTGAAAAAAAAAGTATACTAAGAATATAATTATTATTAGAACATTAATTTAAAGAGTTTTCCAATTTTTCAGGTGATTCATAGGAAATTTTGTCACTTTTTATCTTTTGGAGTTTAAGTTCAAGTAAGGGGATTAATCGAAAGAAAAAAAATATTTCTTTTATGAATGGTCAAGTATAATTTTTCTTTTGAAAGATTCATAAAAGAAAAAAAAAGTTTGGTCAAATTTATGAGATATTGAAATTGAGAAATATTTTCTTATTGTATATGTTTTCTTACATGTGTGATATGAATTTTTTCTTTAAAAAAAAAATGGGTTTTGGTAATCTAACCCTTGTTAAACTCTCGTTACCTTTGGTGAAGGTAATGATGAACTATAAACTCAGTTCGTAGAGTAATTACGGACCTATGGTATACCATCATATTGATTTTAGTTCCGCCTATCATCATTTAAAGAGCACATGAAGCTAGCCACTTCTATAACTCTCATTATAAAGGGCATCTCTATAAGTCCTAATTTGATTGGCATTTTCTATAAAATGCTAAAATTGTTCATTTAATTTGTATGTTCGCATAATAGTGTTATGTTTAAAATGCACTGAAAATTACACATGTAATATAAGTTTGTTTTGGTGTGCTTAAAAGTATGTTGTAAACATTTTCTATTTTATTTCTTAAAACATGTATACTTGATCTATACACCTATTATTGGGTTTTAAGTTTACTCCTTTTACTAAAATGTTTTTAGGTACACCTAAATTTGATAAGGAGTGACTCGAATAAAAGAGGTTTTCATAAGTACATTTAGTTCATAGTCTTGAATTTAGTGTCATGGTAACATTTTGTTATTAATAGTTTAATTTATCATTTCTATTTTGAATAAATTGTGATATTTGGATTATGAATTTAGTACAAAAATGACAATTTCTTATTATTTCTTATTAAGATATATGAACTTTTTGAGATTTGCTCGTAAAATGACCTTGGTGCTTAGCCTACAAGTTTGAGTCACTACACATAACAACTCAACGATCGCATTCAATGGTGCAACTCCACCTAGGACATTATAGGTCACCTTCCCATCACCATGAGAATTAAGTCACACTCTATATGTGTCGGCATGATTAGTACCTTATTTATAACTCATATTTCAATTGAATTTCTCCTCAATTTCATCTTTACCTTTCTCACCAAACAAACAAGAAATGTAAAAGATTGGCATTGACTCTATCCAAATTCTAAATAGGAGGTCTTGGTTCGATGAAATATTTAATGCAATTTTCTTCATAATTAAACTATTTTGGAAAATAGTCTTTGTCTAGTTAAATTTTTAATATAAATTATTTCACAATCAAATATAAATTTTGAGGAAAAAAAGAAAATAAAAAAGGAAAATGCTCTTGGTTTTCATTATTTAAGAGCAATTTTTTTCAAGCCCAAACAATAAGCCGTTCATATGAAGTTTCTAAACTTTCGCAAGCAACATTAGCAGTAAATGGGCTAGCTGGGCTTCAGTGTTTCGAATAGAACGGGCCCAAAATTCAACCCAAATGGAATTGTGAGCAAGGCCCATTTAGGTGTGTCTAGGGTTTACTTATATAACCAATCCCCCGTGACCCATGTGATAAGTTAGGGTTTGCCCGGTTTGGAAAGCAGAAGCTAGGGTTTGATCACCATGAGAGCCAAGGTATTGATCTGAAACTCTTTCATCATGTATCAATGCGTTGTGGTTTTGATTGTGATCTCATTTAGATTTGTGCGTTTGGTTTTTTCAGTGGAAGAAGAAGCGCATGAGGAGGTTGAAGAGGAAGCGCCGAAAGATGAGGCAGAGATCCAAGTAGAACCATCTTGTGGTTTTCATGTTCTAGGGTTTTGGTTACATTTCTAGCTTCTGTAAACGAACCAGTTGTTGGATTTGGTTATTAGTTTTGTGTTTTATGTGATTTACTTGACCTCCGTTTGGTTCTTGGGAAAAAAATGGAAGAAAAAGAAAATGCTTAGAAGGCTACTCGATTGAGGGTTTTAAGAATTTTCTATATTTTTCCACAAAAAAAAACCTGGAATGGAACTGGATGCAAGTAGATTTTGGTTGTTTTGTGTTAGGGTTTTGTTTGGTTGGTATCTCAATTTAGTGCTATGTGGATTTCGCGTCAAATGATTCAGTTCTTTCTGAAAGAAGATGATTGGTTGATTCATAGACCCATCAAGCTTCTGAATCGATAAATTGGGGGCAAAGCACTTGATTTAGACTACATTACTTACCCAACTTGAATTGTTAGCCATGCATCAGCATTCAAATTTATGCCTCTTTCCATCAAAACTCAAACCTGAAGAGCTAAGCTTTAAGCTCCTCGGTTTGGACCAGGAATTGATCAATCTTTACAAAGGTAACTGCTCTCAAATATGAAGTAGGAAAAATCATGGCAGCGAATGAACTAGTTAATTGTCATCTGAGGGGGGCCTGAGGCTGATATGATCACAAAAGTGGGTGGTTTCAAGTATGAATTTAGTTTAGAAGCTTTAACGAAAGTCAAAATTTGTTTTCAGATTGATTAAACAAATTGAGTGGAGGAAATGCCGCCATCGGTGGCAAATGCAATTTCATGGGGCAAAATGGGATTCTTCACCTTGGAACCAAATCCTACGAGATTTTGGATGGGGTAATTTGGGTTGGGTTTAGGATATCAATGAAAGTAAGGTGGTGTTTGTTTTTTACTTAATTTTAAAAAGAATCTTAAAGCTTAATAGTGTTAAATATTCAGTTGTTTGTTTTTATAGTATTTTATTTTTATTAAGTATTAAAAAGTAAAAAAAAATCAATATATTATTTTTTTTATTTAGTAAAAAATTTATAATAAATCATGAAAAAATAGAAAAACAAACTATCTAAATTCTAAAAATAAATTACTTTCGGTAAAAAGTTAAAAAAATAAACATCATCTAACCCAATTGTTAGATTTGGCTTGGGACATAATGAAGGATTGGATCATTTTAATTAAATTATTATTAAAATTATATTTAATTAGCAATATTTAAACTTTAATTATTTTTAAATTTTTAATTAATATTCAAATCATTTATTATATATAAAAATGGATATATTATTTTTTTATTTGCTTAAATTAAATAGTTTATCATGTATTAAATTAATACATAAATTGAATTTAATAAATTAAAATAAATTTAGAATATGGTTGACAGTGATTATTAGAAAAGTTTTTACTTTTTCTACCATTTAAAATTTTTTGTATTTTAAGTATTAAAAATTATTAAAAATGTTAAAAACATATTTTAAAATCACTGTCTAATATTGATATTAACATATAACATATATGGGTAATTCTTTTTTTATGCAATCTAGTCAACTAAATCCGAGTTTAACCCCCTTAACTTGTTAACTTGTTGAACCAGAACTTTATATATTTTTCTTTAACTCACTAATCTAGGCAAAAAAATATTTGGACTTAGCTTAAATTAGGCAAATGGGACTTATTCTTCATTTTAGATTAAGATTATCAACTCCACCAAACTGTCCAAATTGTAGCTATTTGCGTCATGTGTCATTAGAAGAACAAATAAAATAAATTAAATAGTTAAATACATTTTATCTCTTTAATGTTTATTTTGAATAAGAGGGGATAAAATGTAAACACATAAAGGTCAAAGGGGGTATAGTATATTTAACCATAGAATAGAATAACACCCATCTTGAGTGGTTGGCTGCTTCCTTCCGTATAATGTCACTTGCTCTGGCCATCTGCAGGTCAAATTTCTGCCACTATCCCAATTTCCAAACAAGTGATATCCGCAGTGACAAAATTGGGATTGAGCTATCCGCAGTCTATCATTTTCTATCACCGAGCAACTTTAAACTCGTAACCAAACAGACACTTTGTGACATTAACTGAAGCATGTAGAAGAACATCTCAGGCAGAGACTTCTGTAAAGACCACCGGCAGCTTCGCCATTCTAGAGCTCTTAAACGACACCTCCAAAATGGCCGAAATGGATTGCGAACCCACTTCTAAAGGTTTGTTTTTTTTTTTTTTTTTTTTTTGGGTTTCTGATTTTAGGGTTTTCCAAAAATCATCAACGTGATCCATTTTGATAATAGAATTAGACTGTTGTATACAGAAGGAGAAGGACAGGGGAAGCCCATTGTGGTATTGCTAATGGGTGCACCAGGTAGTGGCAAGTCCACCTTCTGCGAACATGTCATCCGATCCTCCACTCGACCCTGGGTTCGAGTCTGTCAGGTCTCAATCTCTCCTTGCAGCCTCTCTTCCTTATTTCTTTGGTTTTTATCATGGATGTAACATGTTTGATGAAATGCTTGGCTCAGCTTCAAGTTCAACAATGGTATACTAGCTTTAGTTTGCGTGAACGCTTGAACCTGATAATGGGTATCACTGAATTTCTAATTCTCTCTTAATATAAGTGCAGATTCATCATTTATTTATTTTTTTTGGGTTTTTTTTTTTTTTCCAAAACTATTTTGCCCCTTGAAATATTTTTTTTTTTTTTTGGGATTAATGTAGCTCAGTTTTCCAACAATTTAGAGTCAGATACTTGTCTACATCCGTCTTTCGTTTTTTTTTTTTTCTTTTAACCACTCATCTTTATTATGACTTTGTTTTTGCTTCATTTATTTTTGGGTAATGCTTAATTTTCAAATAATGTAAATGATGCCATATAACATCTTGCTTTTTGACTGATTAAATACATATCTAGGAACTGGAAAGAATTGGGGGACTATGTCATTGCAACTGGCACTTGTAAATTGTAATGATATTGCAAAATGCCATGTTGTTTTCAAATTGTGGAGTCTTCTTTTTGGTCAGTGATTCTCCTTGATTTTGTTTGCGCCTCTTTTCAGGACACCATTGGAAATGGTAAAGCTGGAACAAAATCTCAGTGCCTAAAGAGTGCAACAAGTGCGTTGGAGGATGGCAAAAGTGTATTTATTGACAGATGCAATCTAGACAGAGAGCAACGGGCAGAGTTTGTGAAGCTTGGCAGTCCCCAAGTTGAAATGCATGCTGTGGTGCTTGATCTTCCTGCCCAGCTTTGTATTTCTCGCTCTGTAAAGCGAACTGGACATGAAGGAAATTTGCAAGGGGGAAAAGCTGCTGCAGTTGTGAACAGAATGCTACAGAAGAAAGAATTGCCTAAATTGAGTGAAGGGTTCCACCGAATCACATTTTGCCAAAATGACAGTGATGTTCAAACTGCCCTCAACACTTATAGTGCACTTAGTCATCTTGATGCTCTTCCACCTGGCTGTTTTGGCCAGAAGAACCCAGATGCCAAAATACAGCTAGGTATAATGAAATTCCTAAAGAAAGTAGAGGTCCCTGTTAATGTAGGACCTGATGCAAATTTCCCTAAGCATCCTCTTTCTACTCAAATTACTAAAGAAAAGGATTCTTGCTGCAAACAACCAGAAGACATTTCCTCTTCATCTGGCAATGCTAAGGAAATAAAGGGTGGTGAAGACATAGTGGTACACTCTGTTGATGGAACTGTTTCTTCAAAAGATATTCCCACTTTAGCATTTCCATCTATTTCAACAGCAGATTTCCAATTTAACCATGACAAAGCAGCTGATATTATTCTTGAGAAGGTTGAGGAATTTGTGAATAAGGTTGAAAATGCCAGGCTTGTTTTGGTAGACTTGTCTCATGGATCAAAGATTTTGTCTTTGGTTAGGGCTAAAGCTGCACAGAGAAATATTGACTCAAACAAGTTCTTTACATTTGTTGGAGATATAACTAGACTTTATTCAAAAGGAGGTCTGCGCTGCAATGCAATAGCTAATGCTGCCAACTGGTAAGCTTGTACTGGATTCTTTAATATAATTTCATGTGCAGCCTTCACTGAAGTGTTACTCACTTGTCTTGATCCAAGTATTACTATTTAACAACATAATAGTATTATTTCCTGATTATTTCAGTTTGGAACAAGAATCCAACTCCAATGCTTAAGCCTGTCATCCAAACACCCACTCTGTTATGGTACAAAAGTATAAGCATATTTTACCAATAAGTTGTTTATATAATTGGTTGTCTCCTAAACTTGACTTTCAATTACTTTTTTGGTAAAATTAAAGCAGGATAAGCTCAGTCAAGCAATATGTAAGCTGTTGATAATTCCAGAGCTGGGCTGGCTTCTGAATCCTCTGAACCCTTATCTAAACAACTCTTGATGTCTATACTTATATTTCCTAGGCCTATTAGATTGATATAGTAGCATGAAAAACAACAATATCCAATCATTTCCCCGTTAAACCATGAGAACAATGTTGCTAGGCTACATATTTGGAGATGGTGATCTGAAACAATTGACAAACCCGGTGGGTGGTTCACCTCTTTTATGTATTACCTTTAAGTGGAACTGTTCTGAAAAAATAGTATCATATCACATGGAGTACAACCAATTCAGAATCATGCTAATTTGGATTGCATTTTTTCCAATTTAGTGACAATGGGAAGTGAAATCTACTTATCGCAGTTTGTGAATGTTAGTGCAGTAAATTTCCATATGTAGGTTTAATTTGCATGTCAAGAAGATCTTTTGAAAAAGCAAGTCCATGCAGGAGATTGAAACCTGGAGGTGGAGGTGCAAACGCTGCAATATTTAGTGCTGCAGGTCCAGAACTAGAGGTTGAAACCAAGAAGCGAGCTGGATCTCTTATCCCTGGAAAAGCTTTGGTTGTCCCTCTTCCTTCAACATCACCCTTGTTTAGCAGGGAAGGAGTAACGCATGTCATTCATGTTCTTGGACCAAATATGAATCGACAAAGACCAAACTGTCTCAACAATGACTATGTCAAAGGCAGCAAAGTTCTTCGTGAGGCTTACACATCACTCTTTGAAGGTTTTGCATCTATAATAAATACCCAAGGAAATTTACTTGAGGGAAGCAGTGAAAAGCTTAGGTCAGAGCTATCAGTATCACAAGATCAATTCAAGGGAAATCATATAAAAAATGTTCCAAATCACGATCAGAAGATCAAGAGAGTGGGGGTTTATGAATCTGAGAGAAGCAAAAAGTGCAAGGGATTTCAGGATGAACATGAATCTGATTGTACTGAATCCAAGGATGGCAAGGAAAATTTGAACAATGAAAAGATTGGTAGAAGCATGACCAAGACCTGGGGTTCATGGGCTCAATCTCTTTACCAGATTGCTATGCATCCTGAGAAGCATAAAGACAATTTGATAGAGATATCAGATGATGTTGTTGTACTGAATGACCTCTATCCAAAGGCAAACAAGACCTTTATCTTTCTCTTTCTGTTTTTATTTGCAATTAAAGTTGGATTTCAAAGAAATGGGAACTCCTTTCCTCTTTGCAGGCACAAAGACACCTTCTGGTGCTGGCCCAATCTGAAGGTCTCGATTGTCTGGCAGATGTCGGTAGAGAACACCTTCAGTTATTGAGGACAATGCATGCTGTGGGTTTGAAGTGGGCTGAGAAGTTCTTATGTGAAGATGAATTGTTGGTCTTCCGGCTTGGATACCATTCTGTATGTGATAGTCACTCAAGCTGTTTGTTGTTCTCTCTTTTTACCTTTCCCCTTTGTACAAAGCAGAATCCTGAAATAGATTTTGGCCTTGGAAATTTTGAGTTGGTAGTGGGAGTGTATCATAGAAATCTTTTATTTACATAAGTTGTTGGGCCATCTAGATACAAAGCCAAGGGCGGTCCCTTAACATGGTTTACCCTGGGTCCTGGGGCAGGCAGTAAAGAAGTGAGGTGAGGTCGGTGGAGGTCTAGTACTTTCAGGCCTCCTGAGGTTGTTAAATATGCATGAAAAAAGTCCCTTCCACAGTTGAAAGACCAAAAGAGAAATAGGTTGAATTACATTTGTGAGGAAGGAACAATAACCTATGATTTAAAAATATGGTCCTCAAATATAGTGGTGGGGGAAAAGAATTTGCAGTGCCCGACTCCTAATGGTTGGGATATGTCTTTGTTGATGTCAAATATTCCAATTATTTGAATGGCAGAAGTTAAGTACAACATCAATATTTTAGTAAAATGAAGTTACCATTAAAGAGGTATGCTTAGGATTAAATGTGTGATTTTTTTATTATTTTTTTTTTTGGTGGAGCAGTGTGGATTTGGCTGATATAGGTTTTGTTTGGTCTTTGTTCCTATATTTTTCATGCCATTTTTTTTTCTAATTTTATGCTCAAAACTCTTTGGATGATCATTTTATTCGAACATGTAGCTGAACTTAACAGTGTTCTAATCAATTAATAATGGAAGCTGATAAATGAGATAGCTTTTCTAATACCATGTTCCATCTTGCAGGCACCATCAATGCGACAACTGCATCTGCATGTTATCAGCCAGGATTTTAATTCCAAACATCTGAAGAATAAGAAACACTGGAATTCATTCAATTCTGCTTTCTTTCGTGATTCTGTAGATGTAATGGAAGAAATCACTAATCATGGAAGAGCAACAATAAAAGATGAGGACAGCCTATTATCAATGGAGTTACGTTGCCATCGTTGTAGAAGTGCCCACCCTAACATGCCCCGGCTGAAATCGCACATCAGCAATTGCCAAGCCTCCTTTCCTCCATCTCTACTCCAAAATGACCGTCTTGTACTTGCACCCAGTAAATCAGAGTGAACCCTAGGTTTGTACAGGTCATCCCTCATCTAGATTTTGTTGTATATGACTATTGAGTCACTGGTTTACCTTACCCTCTGGTAGCTCTGATGAGATCTTTTACTTTTTGTGGTCACAGTCATTTAGGTTGTAATTTTTGCCCTTTCTTTGAGCAAGGTACTGCTTAAAATTTTGGTTTTAAAATGTATTTGGTTTTTAAATTGAAGGAAACTTTCCCAAAATGTGTTTCAATTGGGTCGTATATCTTGCTGTTGGCTAGATCCTTTGGTTCATTAAATTCAGGTTATGCAGCACCATTCAACTAAAGGATGGCTTTAGGTATACCAATCTGTTGCAGATAGAAGCCATTTAGTGAAAGCACCGGCAGTCTACCTCTCTTTACTCTTGTGGTGTCATGTCTTCTTTTTGGCTCTTTATGTAACAAGGGAATATTTTGATTCTACATGCTGTATTATCAGGAACCATAAACATTTCACAGCTTATCATATACTCACTGAATTGATTCCCTCTGAGCCATAAAGAGTTTGACTCGTTCGGAGTGAAATTCATGGTAAGCCACAATTAGAAAACAAGGGTTGTAAATGGTTTTGCAATTGGATGAGTCAAAAAGTGTAAAGTTGATTACTATTTAAATAAAGGGTTAATTTCAGGCCAATCCGAGGTTTGGTGATGCTGATTGGCAAAATTTGAAATCAATGGTGATTTATTATATTTATTATTTACACTAGAACTTTTAGGGTGTGAATGAAATTAACCCTTAAATATATAATATCTATCTAGACCCCGTTTGATAGTGACCTTAGGAAGCGATTTTAATATTTTTAGTACTTGAAAATTTTCATCATTCAAGCATTAGAAATGTTAAAAACACTTTTTAAAATCACTCCCAAATACACTTCAGTATATATCAAGAAGCAATTTTAGGTTTGATTACTTTATGTCCACATCCGATCTCATTATTTTGTATTTTGATACCATTTGTATTATATTATACATAATTGCATCTTTGTTGGGTTCTAATTTGATACCCTTGAGCTTTCCTTCCTTTATCTAAACAGGTAGTTGTAGGATGATATGTGATACCAATTGAATCTTCAATTAATGCTAACATTAAATAGTATTGTTGGCCAAATTTATTGCCCACCTTCATTGACTTGATGAAGTGGAAGGACATCTAATGAAAATTGGCAGAAATTTCCACCCCTCAGTAAAATTCTCCTTATTGGAAGACCTTTCGTTTTAGAAATTTAACCAAAACGTGCTCAAACGGAAATTTCCATTCTGACTTTTAGACAACTACATCTTTTGATATACAAATTTTAATTCATTAATCTATTATTAAAATCTTAAAAGTACAGATTCATGCGATATACCTTAAGACTTTTTCTCAAACTTACATATGTTCCACCTAAAAAGATTCATCCTCCTTAGGACAAGCACAACACAACTTTGAGGAAGTGAAAGAAAGTTGAAATGGAGTTGGTATAAACCATCTATTGTCAGAGAAAATAATTACAAGATGCTCCAGCCCAACGGGACATGAGTACTAGGAAGAAAGGATGATTGATATTCGGAAATGCCAAAGGAAGAGGGCTCCACATGCCAGAAATTTCAACATAATTCGTCATCTTTTGCTTTGCGTCATTTTCATGACCTCTGATATTTTTCTCTCACCACAAAAACCATAGTGCCCTCCTTTTCCATTAGGACCCATTACAATCACCTCTTCCCCATTACAGATAAAACCCAAGCAACTTTGCCATACCCACAAATCCTCCATTCAATCAAAAAAGCATTTATGTTATATGTCTATTCAGCAAAATTTTCATAGAAAACAAGTTCTTAAAAAGAAAAATGGAAAAAAAAAGATTCATATTCGCTTTGCTTTGATTTAATATAGAGTAAAACTACAGCAATCAACTGTTGCCAATGCCATAACATTATTTGGGAAAATTTAAGGAAAGGTAGTGATAGCATCGGGAGTGATGGAATTCATAGCAAATATACAGAAGCATTACTCTGGAAAATACTGAAAAACAGTTCATGAACACGAAAATAGACCTCCATAACAAAAACCCCTAAAGTCCCATAAGAAATCCACCCTTTCAGCAAGAGGCAGTCCGTTTTGCAGCAGAAGGAAAAATTTTACTGAGGGTTTGGCGGGCGGCTATTGGCAGCAGAGACCCTGGAGCCCCATTCCAGCAGCTCTTTGCTTGTGTCGTCTTTGTGAGCGATCACCTCAATGAAGCACAAGCAGTCCTTTTTGGACCCTGTTGCTGTCTCAATTGCGTTAATGAGATCTTCCTCGCAGACAACCTGCAGAGAGTTTCAACATTTGGCTCAATGTCTTGGTGATCAAACTGCATTAGTGGTGATGATTATTGATTAGAGAAGAGGCATGCAGCTTTGTGACTCACCTTTGTGGTCCAGCACTTGCCTTCACCATTATGGATGGCATCAACTAGGCCAGTGTAGTTCCAGTTCTTAATCACATTGTAAGGTCCATCATGGATCTCAACCTCAATGGTGTATCCACCATTGTTTATCAGGAATATGATGGTCCTCTGCTCACAGCGGATCATTGTCGAGACATCTTGTGCGGTCACCTGCTCAGCATTAACCCCAAATTTAGGACTCAGAAGAACTCTATAGGAAAAAGCTGGGAAGACCTACATTTTGTTTATTTAAGTACATTCCAGAATGACATGAAATGTTAAGAACAATCATTCACAATCATCTTTGAATAAGTGATCAAATGTGCAAAAATCAGACCATGTGCACCCAATGAATGAATACATAGCGGTCTGAACTCAAGCCACGGGTGCCTTACCTGAAAGCTACCATCACCAATGCAAGAAATCACCCTCTTGTTTGGCACAGCCTGTGCATACCCAAGAGTGGCACCTACTGACCAACCAATTGATCCATATTGCATTTGGAACTCATATCTGCAAAACCCAATTCCCACATTCCATGTTAAAGATTATACTCCAAAACAGAGAATCAAATGTCAAAAACTAAAAATCTCTATGAAAGTTTCCATTTCTCACCCGCATCCCTTGGGCAATTTCAGCTTCTGGCAGTTAAACCAAGAATCCCCAGTCTCAGCAATCACAGCAGTCTCACTTGACAGCATTTTCTGTATATGCTGGAACAGAACATTAACCCTCAAAGGCTCCTTGGGATCAGACCTGAGAGGCTGCCCTTCAGGAACATAGATCCTATGGTAGTTCTCATAAGCAGTGGTATTGCACTTGAGCCTCTTGGAGAGTGCCTTGAGGAAATCTTTCATCAAAATGCAGCCAAATGCTGGCCCATTACCAATCACAACCCGCTCGGGCTGTACCAATATGGCCTTATCCTTCTTGAGAAGCAGAGAATACCCAACAGAACTATAATCGTTGAAAATGGGTCCTGCAAAGATGTATGAATCAGCGGATTCCACAATCTCCGCACAAAAGGCCGTGCTCACCGCACCCCAGTAAGTCCCAATGAACCTGGGATGGCACTCCGGCACCAGTCCTTTCGCTGATGGCATCACCGCCACGGGATAGCCACAAGCATCTGCCAGTTCAACAAATGCCTCGCAAGCTTTGGCAACTCGCAATTTGGGCCCACCCACCATCACAGGCTTCACCGCCTTGTTCAAGAAGGCCGCAGCGGCCTCCACCGCAGCTTCTAGACCCATTTGATTAGTCACTCTGCATCACAGGAATCCATCACTCCCTCTCACTATAAACCATGAAAACTATCAAAACAACAATCAATTAGGGAAAAACTTAAAACCTACTTGGGCGCCAAGCAGAATGGAACGGGCTCCCGACTGAAAGTGGGATGAGGAATCGCGGGCAAATTACAGCTAATACTGATGTAAACAGGTTTGCTTTCCTTCAAAGCTGTTGAAATGGCTGTATCGATCTGCTCATGTGCGTCTTCCAAGTTGTTCACCACAGCCTAAAACATCAAACAACAATCACACCATTCATCAAAAAAGCTGAACCCCAACCCCACACACCATGATCACCAAAACTGAAGCATACCCAATAAAGACTGCTGAATTTGAGAATGAATTACCTGATAACAAGTCACAGTCTGAAAGCAACGGAACTCTTGACTGAAATCGGGCAAACCGATGGTGTGGTGGAGGATTCTGTTGGTGCCGTAGTCGTTGGAGTTGGGACCGCCCACGATACAGATGACAGGAAGGTTCTCGCTGTAAGCGCCGGCGATGGCGTTGAGGACACTGAGCCCGCCGACCGTGAAGGTGACGACGCAAGCACCGACGCCACGGGACCGCGCGTAGCCGTCGGCGGCGTATCCTGCGTTGAGCTCATTGCAGCAGCCGATATTTTTAAGCCCAGGCTCAGCGATCAAATGGTCGAGAAGTGTAAGATTAAAATCCCCGGGAACGGAGAAGACATCACTGACGCCGATCTGCACCAAACGGCGAGCCAAGTGACGGCCGAGAGTGGCCTCCGACGAAGCAATGACGGAGGGAGGCACTGAGCTCAGAATAGAAGAAACGATGCCGTTTGAAGGGCAACCCACGTTGCTGTTCGTGGGCACAGAGGCGTCAGTAACACTGATCTTGGTATCCATTTACGATCCAAGAATACAATCCTACAAACCAAAAAAACAACAAAAAGATTAAGAAAACAGAGAGCCGCACTGCATTAGACACTTGTTAAGAAAGGGAATCACCTTCAAATTCAATAAAAACAAGCTTGTTTCGGAGAGAGAATCTAGTGAGAGAATACTTGTTTTTCTTTTGTTGTGAAGAAGCGTGGTAAAAACTGAGGTTGAAACGGGTAATTTATAGGAAGCGGAATTCCTGGAACAATGGGCGGTTCCGCGGGAGCCTTTGTTTTGAGGCGGTGGGGATTCTGTGGCTGCTTTTCTGATCCTTCTAATGGCCCATTATTTCACAAGAGAAGAGACTAGAATTTTTCCCAATTATATTTAATAAATAAATAAATAAAAACTTTTCCAATGATCAAGGAAAATAAAATATATGACTAAAAGGTAATGTAGGGGTCCAATTATATGTGGGGTAACTGGTAATTTGGTATTCAATTCAAGGGTATTTTTTAATTCAAGTCTAAGTTCATGGAAATATGGAAGTAAACTATGGGTCAATCCCTATACATAATTTAAGTATATAACATACCAATTTTTATTTTTTTTTATTTTTTAATCTTAACCTTTGAATGATTTAAAAAATAAATAAACAAAAAGTAGATTAAAAATGGAATGGAATCAAAATCTAATACATAAAAAAAAAAGATTTTTTTACTATTTTATTATCCTTTTTTAGGATTATTTGAGTAAAAATGTCATTAAAAACTTAATTTTAGAAATTTAACTTCATCTTTTTTTATCTCGTTTCCATAAAAATGCCCTTACTCTATTATGCTAAAAATAATTTAAAAAAAATAAAATTATCAGACATATTTAATACTCAATAATATTAAAAATATAAGTGAATAATCATATAAATAATCTCCAAATGTAAGCTTATTGCTCAAACAGTGTATCAGTGTGTTGTCTGTCTTTTCGGCAAATGCTTCTCCACCACTTTACCATAAAAAGGACAATCATGGACTTAAGATGTAATTGTCATGATAAATCATACAGTTGTGTTTGGCATGTATTTCCACACATTGTGTCGCACATGCCTACTTACATTTTCCCACTAACCAAGATTTTATTATTATTATTATTATTATTATTATTATTATTATTCCTATTCTATATATATATAATTTTGGTTCAATAATTAATTTAAAAATGCGAAATATATTAAGCTTGATTGAAAGGCTCCAGTGGAGTACAAGTTAGGCAAATTTTCTTTTCTATGCCGATTTGTTAGGCAAATTTTCTTTTCTAAGCTGCCAAATCAGCATAGAAATAAAAAAAAATTGACAGCTTCTCCACTACACAAACCATTCATTAATGGAGAAAACACTACCTAAATATGATTGAGGCAATTAGAAATAAATATTGAAACCCACTGCCATTTGCCGCTCCACATTAATTAATTTGTTGGAAAGTCTCACAAGTTCCTAATTATTATGGATTATTTTTGTATAAAGAGTGCTATTTAGGTTCCCTTATTAAATAAGGAAAATTGTTAGGGATATTTTCATAAATATTATAGGTTATAAGATAAAAAAGGTTATGAGATTGAGATAAACTTATAAAGACTATACTAGATACGTAAAAATAAAAATGTGAAAAAGAACAAGAAATACCTAATAGAATGCAGAGACTCGAGGTTTAAGATACGGGTATAAGAAATAGAAAAATATAAAGAAGTTTCAATAACTCAATAATTATATTTAATTTTATTCTTTATAATAGAATGATTTTATTTTATCCGTGGATATAAATATAATTAATCGAACTACTCTGTTGTGATGGTTGTTTTATCTTTATATTCAATCATCTATATACTTAATATAATTAATTACTATAATTATTAATATCTTATTTTTTAAGAAAAAGAAATGACAAAATTTGTGAACTTTTATTTACTCAACATAATTAATTACTGTAATTATTATTATCTCATTTTTTTGAAGAAAAAGTGGCAAAAAGAGGTCACATGAAAATAATTCTAGAAGAAAAGCTGGGATAAAACACCGAGGTTACTTTTGGGCTCTACCAGTGGCTCAGTGCTTAGCTGTGGGACTTGAAAAAGGAGGGGTCAAATACCAGAGGAACCATGCCACTTAGTAGTCACCAGATTCGCCACCCACCCTCCATGATCTCTAGGAGCCGGATTTTTTTTTTTTTTTGAACTTTTTTGAACTTTTTTTTTTTACAAGCGATTTGTGCAATAAATAAATTTTATCATGTTTTTATAATTTTATTTATATCCAATAATTCAGTTTTAATGGTTTATATTTATAATTAATTAATTTATATGCTCTATAGAAGGAAATATTGTATCAGCAGCTAATCTGTTTAGTAATTGCACTACCGAAAGGAGAAATGCTCTCGGATAAACATGATTAAATGAAGCTGGGGAGTGGGGGCTCCGACATTTCAAATTACAGGAGTTTGAAACAAACGAACCGTTCGGATTCCAAAAACCAGGAGCAGGGTTTTACTAATCCACCGTTTCCAAAACGACACAAGTCGCTGGTATTAGGCTATTAGCCTGGTAATTCCTAAAGATCTTTTTGGTCTGTAAATTTCAGGTCAGAGGTAGGTGCCACGTGGACCCCATGCATACATCGTACTCTGGCCCACACGTCGTCTGAATAAAAATTAATAAAAAAAACCCTCCAATGCGGCGTGACTAGGGACTGTGAGATGAATCTTTTAGCTTTGTAGCGCCGCGAGCGCAGGCCATCCCTCCACCTCCAATGAAGAAATTTTCCTGTGCTGTCGAGACCATGGACAACATGTGTTAACGTGAGAGTGATCGTCCGCCGCCCTCGTGGAAGTTGCTGAATGAGGTCCACGCTGACTTCGGTGGTGCTGGGAACTTCTGAATTTTAGCTTCAATTTTACCGGATCACGTGGCATTAACAGGACGTGTCGGCCACGTGTCCAGGATCCTGGCGCTTGAGGCCAAAAAAAGTTTGCCATGAACGAGATCATGTTGACCACGTGTCTAAGATCTGGTGCATCAAGCCAGCAAAAATTTTGTGTTCTTCGATCCGGCTCCCTCTCGGTCGTCTCTATTTCCTTTTAATATATAAGTCCCGATCTGAAAACTGACACATTTTCTTATTTTTAAAATATGAAAACAATATTTTTAAGAAACAAAAATATTTCTATATTATGACTTAATATAATTATATATGGTTAATATTCTTTTAAAACATGACAGTAAAGTCTATCTTCTGCTTCGGATTCTCCTTCTATTATCACTTTCAAAAAGATTGAAAAAAAAAAGGAAAAAAGAAATGAAAATTAAAAGTGACAGATAGACAGACCCCTGGATTGAATCAACAAAGAGGAAAACAGCTTTGATTAGAATTTGTCCATTTTTTGTTTTACACCAATTTTTCTCTTGAAGAAAATTCCACAGTTGCTTGATTTAGAATTGTATGAAAGTGATGAGGCAGCTCCAAAATGCTGAGAATAATGAGCAGGAGGAGGTGGTTGTCTACTTGAGCACTTACTTTGAATAAACTCCTTTTTCATAATTCCTCATCAATTTATTTTTCTCTTTTTAATTTCAACTATATAAATAACAATTATTTCTAATAATTTAGACAAATAATTCAAATTAAATTAAATGTATCATTTTCTATTACAATTATGGATAGCAGGTTCAAAAAACTTTTAGGTTATGTTTGGTTTCTAGAAAGTACTAAAAAAAGAAAAAAAATAGTAAATAAAATTATTTTCTCATGTTTGGTTTCTTATAAAAAATTTCAAAGAAAATTAAATATAACTAAAAATAGTTATAAATTTATGTAATTTTAAATTATTTAATTTTTATATTGATAAGTTAAAATAAATAGAATGAGTTTAAAGTAACAAATAAAAATAATTTATGGACTTTAACTTTTTTTTTTATTTTTTTTCACTTTTTCTTTTCTTCTACTTTTTCTCTCTATTTTCTTTTCTTTGCATTTTTCATCAAATTTTTTTAAAACCAAACATAGCATTAGGAAAAATATCAAGGAAAGAAATTAAAAAGAAAAAGTAAAATAAAAAACAAAATAAAGAAAAATAAGAATAAATTTAAAATTAATAAGTTATTTTTATACACTATTTCAAAATCATTTCATATTTTTTTATTTTTATATAAAAATTAATAATTTTTTTAACTAATTTTAATAACATTTGATTTTCCTTTATATGTCTTATAAAGAAATGATAATTATAAATTGAAAGGTGTGTTTTGAAGAAATAATTGAAATTGAAATTATAAAATTTAAAGTTGTCTCTTTCAAATGTAATTTTAAAATTCTATATTATATTGAAGTTGAAATTTCAATTTGCATATTTAAAAATGTTTTTAAAATTGTATATTTTAAGAAATATTTTTTAAAACAATATTGTATTTTTTAAAATCCTCATTATTACATCATGTTGTTTATTAGATTAAAAAAATAAGCTATATGTAAATATTTTGTATTAGGATCTTCTTTCGGGGAAATACGATGAGGGTTTTTTGGGCAAAATGTTTTGCTTTGTTGTTTCATCATCACTAACTTATTTTAAATAAAAGAGGAAATTGAAAATTAAAACTTCTTTTTTAAGTTAAGTTCGAATATAACTCTTATTTCAAGAGCAAAACTTATAAAAAAAAGTGTCATTAAAGTATTGAATGGATACCTATCGAACAAATGAAATCAATTACAATATGTCAAATATGCAATTTGATATCATTGTTATATATTTAACTTATATCTCATTGTTTTATATCTTGATTTCATTTATTTACATCTTGTCTCTCTTTCTTTCATATAGACATTCAATCGTTTTACGTATTTCGATTTATCATTGCTTTGTACCATGGTCTCGGACAAGCACATCCTTCAAATATACTCTGTATTATTTGTTTAAATTAACTTATTCTTAAGATCTCTAAAAAATGTTTTTGTATTTGCTCTATGTATTTATTTATTTTTTATTTGCTTTGTGTCCAATAAACCCTCACAATTTTAAAACTTCATTAAAATAATATATATAGTATTAGAAACTTCTTCTCCTCCAATTTTTTTAAAAATTGACTTTGATAACTCTAGCTAGTGTTTGTGTAGCTGGAAAATGGAGAAAGAAAAGAGAGTCCAAATGGGAGTTTGGTAACAATTCCATAGGTGAGATTTGAATATATACGATATGATATTAAAACTTATATTTAGAAACTTCTTCCTACAACAACTTGAATAGAGAATGGGATATATGATATCATAATTCCGAAACATGTATTAGAAATTTCTTCTTATAACAACTGAATAGAGAATGGGATATAGGATACCACAATCCGATTTTTCAAAAATTGACTTTGATAACTCTAAGCAATGTTTGTGTCCCTAGAAAATAAAGAGAGTTCAAATGGGAGTTTGGTACCAATTTCATAGGTGAGATTTGAATGGAATGGTCAAAGTTAAGGAGTGGGGAACCTGTGAATTATGACCGAGAAATTAAGCACGTTCGTGGATCTATTTGTAGCCAGTAGGTATGTAAGTGTTACCCTCCAATTCGTGAACGAAATTTTGCCACACCCGCGCTTAAAGGCTTTAGGTCTTAAACCAACTCTTGAGCCTCAACCAATGCACGTGACCTGGGCCCTAAACCCCAATATCAAGTTTCCTGCATGTTTAAAGATAATTTAGGTGGCCACGAACATCATTGGCATGGACATGAAGATAACAAGGGCTAATAATTGCGAGAAAAGACTAGTTGTCTCTTTTTGGTTCTCTCTTTTTTAGTTTGTACGATCTTCTATTTTGTATTTTATCCATGGCCATAAAGATTTCAACTAAATATTAGAAGAGAATTATTTAAATCAAATGAAAATAAGGATGCAAATATTAGTATTTGTTTGAGTATGCTTCTTGCTTTATTTTTATAATTTTTTTAAAAAATAACAATAGGAGCTTTTAAATAAATATAAGAAATTTAAAAAAAAAAATAGTAATGATTTTAAAAACTATTCCAAAAAAAAAAAAAATTGAGATTCCAAAAAAATCATTATTTTCGATTTTCATTATTAAATCTTCAATGATGAACCTAAGAGTGTATGTGATAGTAATTTTAAAAAATATGTAATATTTATAATACTTAAAAAATAAAATTTTTTAAGTATTAAAAATATTAAAAACGCTTTTTAAAATCATTGTCAAACACAATCTAAATCGTTTTTTAAATCAATTTGATTTTAATGTATTTCCAAATCCAAGATGAAATCACCTTAAGAAGTACAAGACTTGGATGGCTTCTCTCATAAGCCCTAAGTTCCATCACGAAGCTCTCCCACCCATGATAAAGAGCAAGTTAGAACCTAAATAAAGAAAAAGAAGCTAGAAATATGATCTATCATTCTATTCAAAGAAGAATTTTAAGTGTTATAGCATTTTTAATATTTTTGTAGCTCAATTATAACATTCTCCATATTCTTTATGTTCCTATTAATTTCATGGTTGTATTTTACGAGGGATTAAAGGTGATATTTTATGGTTATATATTATATATAACAATTACGGGAATTTAAAATGGTATAACGAAGTATTGAATTTGAGGTCAAAGAAGGTTATAACGGTTAAAATGTCTTAAAATTATAGGAATTTTCAAATTGTACAAGGTATGGTTGGTTCTTGAAAAATTTAAAGGAAAATATGAGGGAAAAAAATAAAGAGAAAAAATGGAAAGAAATAAAAAGTGAAGAAAAAAAAATTCGAAATCAATAAATTATTTTTATATATTTCTTTAAATTCATTTCACTTATTTTCTTCTATTATATAAAAATTAAATAATTTTAAAGTATATAAATTTGTAATTAATTTTAATTTTCTTCAAAAAAAAATTATGATGAAATGAAACATGAGAAAACTATTTTCAATTATATTTTTTTTCTGTCCTCGATACTTTTCGAAAATTAACCATAGTCTATAAGTCTTTTGACTTTTTCACGTGAAGTCATACAACTTATTTATAAATAACATTGAATTGTATCACTCATATTTTTCTTTCATCCTCTTCCTTTTTTTTCACATCTTCATTTATTTTCTTGACCACAAAAAAGAGTATTATCTTATGGAACTTAAAGTTCTACCACTTGTGCAATTGGTGTGTGCTATACAATGAATGAATCGGGTTGTTGTATCCTGTAGAAGAAATAAGTCTTTTGCACCAAATTTTCAAGTTTTCAAATCATCAAAGACTTAAATCTCTTTAAAAAGCATAAGATTTTTTTACCTTGGCTTGATTTTTTTCATTTTTATTTTTCGGTATTGTAATTTGCTTTGCCATTTAAAAACCTAGCAAGAGCATTAAGTCATAACCAACTCAACAATCCGCATTGTAGCAACAAGAGAACAATATAATGACACAATTGTACTTTTGTCACTAAGTTCATAAGAGCTTAACTCAATTGATTTCATACCTAGAAATGCAACATTCAAGATAACTTTCTTCTATTAAGTTTATAATGACTCACTTCCCCACATGTAGATAATGTTTACTCGGAGCCTATTTTGTCTTCATGACTTTAAAACTTGTTTATATAGTTAAGAGAAGTTCATACATATATAATATTATGATATTTTTCTCCTTATCCAACTACCTCCTAATGTAAATACAATATCTTCATTGTATTCTATGGGATTACAAAGCCAAATAAATAGATACATTTATCGAGTCAAACAAACAAATGTTCACATTAAAATCAAGAATCGATTCTAAGACCATTTATAATGACTTGTTTCTTCCCATATAGATATTAATATCATGGAACTTAAAGTTCTACCACTTATTAGGATGAGGTATAAAACTAATAAGTGGGGTTGTTGTATCTTGAAGAAGAAAAACCAAAAAAAATCTATTACATTGATCTTTCAAGTTGTCAAACCATAAAAGGTTTAAATCTCGTTAAAAAGAATACAATTTTTGTATCTCACCTTAATTATTCTTGCTTTTATTTTTCATTATTATAATTTTTTATTTTTTTTTTACCATTTAAAATCTTAGCAAGAACATTAAATCACAACCAACTCAACAATTCAAATTGCGGTGGCAAAAGAGGCTAAAACAAACTTTGGAAAAATAGAAAACAAAATGATGGCTCAATTGTACTTCTGTCACTAAGTTCACAAGAGCTTAACTCAATTGATTCTATACCTAGAGATACAACATTCAAAACAATTTTCTACTACTAAGTTTGTAATGGCTCGCTCCCTCAAATGCAAATATTGTTTGCTCTTGGCCTTGTCCTTATTGCTCTAAAACATTTTTTCCTTATCTAATGTGGGAAAAGAGTTTATAATGCTTACATAGTAAAAAATAGTTCATATATATAGGATTAAAAAAAAAATTTCCCTTATCTGATGTGAAATATCATAATCATACCCTTCCAATATAAACACAACATCTTCATTATATCTCACAAGATTGCAAAGTTAAAACAAATAGATACTTCTTGTAAAGTCAAATAAATAGATGTCCACATTGGAATCTAGGATCAATTTTCATATTATTTGTAATGACCTACTTCCCTCTAGATATTGTCTAGTTTGAGGCCAATAGGCCCTTATGCTTTTTAAAATGTGTCAATATAATTAGGAAGAATTCATATATATTTAGTGTCAAGAATTTTTTCTCCTAATGTGAGATATCACAATCACCCTCATCTGAACACAACATTCTTGTTTTATACCATAGGATAACAAGGTTAGATAGAAAAACACCTTATGCGAGGCCAAAAAAACTCTTATGCTAAGGTGAGGGATAGACTTTAATACCATTTATTACTTGCTTCCTCGAATATAAACATTGTTTATTTTGAACTCAATGGATCTTCCCAGTTTTAAAATGTAATTACATAATTAAAAGAAGTTCGTTTATATATAGTATTAAAAACTTTTTCTCTAATATTATGTAGTATGTAATGAGATTGAAGAAAAAGCTCTAACATTCTATATGTATGCTCTACTTTTAATTATATAGATATATTTTAAAGTTTTGAGAGTCTATTGGATTCAGAGCAAACAATATCTACATATGAAAAAGCAAACTGTTATAAATAGTATCAAAGTCGATCTCTAACCCTAATATAGACATATATTTGTTTAACTCCATTCACACTAAAACTTAAATAAACTCGTCACAAGAATTTCAGCATAAAACTAACTATATAATTACAATTACTATCTAAACACAAAATTGAATAAAAGTTTTAAGAATAAGTCAAGGTTGTGTTTTGATGGTTGGCCTTCCCGTGATCCTCTTTACTCCTACAACGAAGCTCAAAAATTCAAGTGCATGTTAGGAGCATATGAAAATTGTGGTTGACGTTCCATTAACAGCCCAGAAACTGAAATTAGATTACAAAGTTTTTACTTTTTTCATTTACTGGTATCATGAAACTATTGCCATCTCTGAGGATTTCCCTCTCTGTACACATTCATCTCCTACCAGGCGCACCTCTTTTTCCAATTTACACGTACTCCTTGTACAGTAAATAAAGAAGTGCAAACAACACCAGCATTTGCGTCTATGGGCATCTCTGGTCGATGCCATATCAATGTCTTCATTGTAGTTTGGGCTATAATCAACAACTGGATGAAGCAAAAACTCTGTTACGTACATGAAATTCACAGACCACATTTGCCATCACCTCAGTTTAGGCTTCTGTTTTATCTTGGTAAACTGTATGTCCCCATTGAGAACTGAACTGATAAACGTCTCTACCTCCTCTACCGTTATTTCACTTGTATATGCAGCAAACTTCCCCTTCCGAGGTTTGTAGGCTATCAAAAACTTATCAAATGATTTGAATCCAGAATTGTCAAATGCAGTTAAGAATGCTGGCTGCTTGGTGGCATCCAAGAGAGTGTATGAAATAGAATCCTTAGAACCAGAATACGGGTTCTGCCTCCTTGATAGTGATTTCTGAGAGACCTGAAATGACGAACCATGAGCAAACTAAAAACTTTAGTCCTAGATTACAAATGGGGTCACAGAATAGAAAATTCCATTACTTTAGGATTGATGCTATTTCAAATCAATCAATTGCTTTTTGGACCCTGTAGTTTCTATAGGAGAAGGTAGAACACCACTTGGAAGCACGCACATTCATATACATCTAAAATATAAAGAAAGCTATGACACCATTAATATATCCATAGAGACCCACAAGCAGATCGATCAGAAATAAAATACAAAACCATGTGCTTTTGCATCAAACAGGCTTAAAAATTTGAAATGGCATTGACTCTCATGCAGCTTCAGACAAAAAATACAATACATCACTGCAGATTAGATGAACTTTTAGAAGAAAAACATAAGACAACAAAATATGATGTTATGACCAGAGTAAAACCATATCTCACAAAAGTACACATAGAAGAGTTACATATATTGTACATATCAAACTGCTATCATTCATTGGTTTGAAGTAAATTTAATTAGAAACTCTAATATGCATATGCACATATTTAGCACTGTTCATTCACGATCAATTGTCATAGAATAGTATAAGAGACTAATAACTTAAGTGAGCATCTATAGCTACCACTCTTTGAGATAACAACCAGTTTCCTTGAGTCACTTGGGACTATAGCTTAAGATAAGATTATGCACTCAATAATTCTAATAAACAAAAATTCTACAAATTACAGTAGTAGGCTCACAAGTTGTTCAACTCAAGAGCTATTGCAATTTACCAAGGCAATTAAATTTTCATACTATTTGCTCCAGCCAGAAAATATGCAAAAATGAGTTGTTCATACTCAAGCAGTAGATAAGCTTGACCCAAAGTCCCAAAATATGTATATATATTCAAGAAGATTTTACTTACCACAGACAGGATGGATTCAACCTTCTCTCTAGCTTTGGATGATCTGAAAACACCAATGAGGCAAACTGGGATTGTCTCTCCACACATAGCATCAAAATTTGATGCTGTCAGCAAATGTATCTGTTTATCCACTGATTCAGTCTCCGGTTTTTTAGTCTGACTTGAGGTTGCCTTCTTGTTCTTTTTTTCAAAGCCATTAAGCAAGGTACTGAGTTCTTGAATTGCAGAATTCAAATCTTTCACAGAAATCCCTGTTCTTAACACGTGCTTCTCCCCATTTGACATCCAACCAACTATAGCTGGAAGTGCATCAACTCCTAACTTCTTCACCACTTTGTCAGAAGCATCATGAACCTACATAAGCATGGAAATGCATTTACTACATATGAAGGGTAGAAAAAAACTGGATTTGTTCCCTACAATGAAAAAGGGTTTCTTCTATTCACCAAGGCTCTCTGGATCACAGAAAGTACTAAACTTCTATTCACCAAGGCTCAGTCTGGATCACAGAGAGTACAAAGGAAGGGGAAAAGAGTGAGAAGGAATCCAAATCTCTTCTTTTGTTTACAGTGGAAAGTACAAAAGAAAATCAAATATAATGAATTTTTTTAAAAAAAAATTACGTATTTTCAAATTCTCTATTCTTTATAAAAAGAAGGCGAAAGAGAAATTAATTTGGGAGGGTCAGCAAAAAAAATTTAATTAGTTTAACCTACATTTTTTTTCCTTCCATTCCTGTCCTCTATTTTCTTTACCTCCTACTTTTCCTCAAAATTTTCAGGATTCAAACGGAGCCTAACAAAATCAGTTTGCCAAGCATAATCAGTATTTTCAATGGAATTACATCAAATTTAGGTATCAAAGCAGAAGAATAGTAAAAGCATATGGATTGCCATATTAAGGATAAAAATCTTTTACAGTGAACAATTTCTAAATAATTAAGAATTAGAGGGCTAATAATTGCTAAGAAAATTCAAGTTACAAGTCTGCAAGGAGCTGTGGCTTACCTCTACATCATAGAAGATGAATCGTTTACGATACAAGCCACTAAGGGCACGCCATATCATAGGAGTGTCCTTCTTGGTAGAAAGAAGCATCACCCTAGGTAGCCGTTCCACAGTGCCAGAGGAGAAGTCAAAAGTATCCAGGTCAACTCGTTTTGAAAATCTAGGCAAATGTTCTTGGCAAAAACCCTTTAAATTTTTTGTAGCCCAATCACCTTTGTACTCTACCAAGGAACCACTTTCAATTGTTTTGTATGAATAAACAAAAACTCTGGGTGCTTTTCGGGGATATATTCCTAGCTCCTTGCAAAAAGTTGGTTCGTTTTCACAATTTATGCTTCCAGCCTGTAAGAAAAAATTGACAATTATAATATGCCTTAATCACCAGAACAATTTTTTCAACATTATAATCAACAGATCATTTAATGGTAGAGCACACTGAAAAATGCACAAATACCTTTAATGCTCCTTGCAATGAGGTGGCAACTTCCTCTATGATTGATTCATAATACTGAATCCCACTCAGTGTGGGAGAGTAAGATAACAATAGCCAAGTGATCCCTTGGTCAGCTATTTCTTTCTTAAACACCTGAGAATTTATGTCCTGGATACTCTTAGGATAGTTTCCAGACCCAGACTGCGTCCAGGATGTACCGCTGAAACCACTAGATTGACTCCTAGATGAACCACCAAAACCACCAGACTGAGTTCTGGATGAACCACTGAAACCACTAGATTGACTCCTAGATGAACCACCAAAACCACCGGACTGAGTTCTGGATGAACCACCAAAACCACCAGACTGAGTTCTGGATGAACCACTGAAACCACCAAAATGGCTAGCACCACTCTTATCTCCCCCGAAAAAATTGGAGAAAATGTCATTGAGATCAAAATTGGATGAACCCTGACCACCACTGTTCCCAAAGGAAAATGAGAATGACTTGGAATTTCCCTGTCCACCCATATGTTGCCATCCACCTGGTCCACCACTTGTGAAGTAAGTATATCCCCCGTTGTCCCCAGGATTGCCAGCATCAAATCCAGGACTGCCCCCATTAAATCCAGGACTGCCCCTCTCATCCCCATACATATCATAATTTTTTCTCTTCTCTTCATCAGATAAAATTTCATATGCTGAAAACAAGTAAATAGAAGGCATAATTTGGCATTTGTAGCAAAGGGGAAAAGTCCATCAAAAAGACTACAAGAAACAACAATATCAAGTAAAATACCAAAAAAGATCTGTTCCATTAGCCACAAAATTAATTCTATATCCAAAGATGTAGCTTAACACTCAGACCAAGAAAATTGTAACAGCTTATGTATGATATGCAATTCAAACACAAAATTAAATGAAAATAATAATGACAATTAAGTTACTTTTTCACATTCAAACAGTAAAACAAATAAAATGACTTAAGTGAGAGTGCATAGGAAAAACTGCACTAGAAATAGAAAGGAAAATTTATAAATAAATAAATAAAGTAACAAGCTTGCTATACCATTATTAATCTGTGCGAACTTCTCTTGAGCACCTTTATTTTTATTCTTGTCTGGGTGATATTGGAGAGAGAGCCTACATATGTATAAAAGAAGAAAAGCAAGAATGAGTAAATAATAATGCAAGTTTTATAAATGAAGATAAATGCATATGCATACAAGCGTGTGTTTGTAAATGCGTTGTGCTTGTAGGCAGATGTAAATACATCATACAATGACATGTGCACAAACACATCCATATCAAGAAAAGCAATCACAATTGGACTAGTCTCTTTAATGCACTATTCTTGCTTTTGAAAAGAAAGAAGAGAAGTAAAAATTAAACAAAAACAAAACCAAATAATTCAGTTTTGATAATGCACCTTAGACATACTTATTTTAAATTCAAACCAAAAAAGTTAAAAAAAATGATGGCTCCTTACTTCAAGCTTATAACTAATTTTATTTTTTTTGAAAACCACTATAAAATAGGCAAAAGAAATCACTCTTTCCTTCTACTGCTACCCATTAACCAACCAGTATTATGGTCATAACTACAATACTACCATCACATCCAATTGCCACTACATTCATCATCATGATCATGGAAACCATCCACACCACTGC
>JAJJMG010035529.1:210642-232057 GCA_022058835.1 Vitis aestivalis var. linsecomii x Vitis rupestris
TAGGAAGGTTGCATGGCTTCCAGCACTATAAAATCTTAGAAACAGATGAGTTCCTCTTAGTATTAATAATCACTCATTCAACTTACACCATGATGGCTGGTCAATACCAAAACATAAACAATATAATTGAAATGTTTTGCAAAAGATTGAATTTTAGGTCTCCCAAACTTTCTTTCAAACACAACAGTGGAAATTCATGCCCTCCCAAACATTGCATGCAGGCATACACACAAATACACACATGTATACATGCTGAGCCTTTTCGTTAGGCCAAATTGACCCAAGCCAAAATCAAATGAGCCTCATACCAATAATCTCAGTGCCCACCCAGACTGTTCCCGGGCAATAACATGCCTACATATACTGTCTCTATTAAGTAAACTATCACTTCTGTAATTAATGATCAATTTGCCAGATTCACTTGGTTTTCATTTCCATTTTCAGAGTAAAAACATAAAAAAGCAAAGATACTTTTTTTGTGCTTATAACAAAAATCTCAACAAAGCATAAGCAACTTTTGTGTAGCTAATCTAGATCTTGGAGGAAAAAAAAAACATGACTATGCGATCACAAAACCACATATCAAGAAGTCAAGAGTGATTAAAGAGGAACCAAGCCTACTTGTGAAAAGCCTTCTGAACTTCCCGTTGGCTTGCGTTTCGATCAACCCCAAGAACCTGGTCAAAGTAAAAATTTCACCAAAAGACTTAGGGAAAAGTAATTGAAAGAAAATGAATATGAAGCTAAATAAGTAGAACTTCCATTTGTAAAGGGAAAAATATATTGGGATAAAGAAATTTCTCAAATGGATGCTTTTCTGTAAAACTTCCGGAATCACCATACAGACAAATCTTCCTCTAAAGTAAAGTATAGCTAATATAGCTACTCCGAATATAAACCACTGGAAACCTAAAGCCAATCCAATTGCATTGCAATTTCTAACATAAGCATCTCATTTTGAACTAACACAGTTCAAATAATTAGGGAAAATTTCCATGCCACAACCCAGACCTTGCCCAATTTGTCCAAGAATCTGAAATTTATTATGGGATAACAAAGAAACCAATAAAGTTTCATGCTTTGCATCCATCTAGGTTTTACCCACAAATCTGTTCCCAGTTTCAAATCACTCTATATGGTTCCATGCTCCCCAAACCGCCACCCAAATAAAAATTGATTCCCAAAACCACATTCCACAAGCCCGTCAATTTCCCCAGCTCCATGTTATGATCCAAACAAGAAGGAAAAAAAAAGCACATGAATTAAGGATTTGGGAACTGAAGAAATAAAAGAAGATGACATTAGGGAAAAATCAGAGAAAAAGAAGGCAAGACAAAGAATTGGTTATTCTCACCTTGTAAGGGTCGAGGGTTTTTGCTGCTTGGGAGAAGATTAATAGCCATAAAGCGAAAACTACGATGGACAATGCAACTCCACGAATCTTCATTCTGGGCTCGGATCTTTGGATCATTCGGAGAAGCTATGGCGAGTCTGGATTTTGTCGAGTGTTGCGTTTCGGAAGAGAAACGAGAAAGGGCGGTGCATTTATAGATTTGGCGGGCTAGAAGCATCCAGAGACTTCGGCCGTTATATACACGTGGGCTCCGCCTGTGGCTCCACCGCAGCTGACCAATGAGATTTTAGAATTCTTGATTAAAAAAAGGGACGAAATAATCCAAATCTAATGCTTCTCATTTTTTTTCATAAAAATTACCTTATTTTTAATATAAATACTTTTTATTATTTTAAGTATTTTATATAGATTTTTTAAACAAAATATTATTTAAAAAAAATTAATAACGAGGGTACTTGTATAAAAAATGAAACAAAAAATAAATAAATAAAAGAATAAATTTCAAAAATTAAATTTTCACATACCCTTTTAATTAAATAACCCTATAATTTTTTTGAAATTCAAGTAATTTATTACTTAATTAATTTATTACTATGACATTTCCATGCGTTTCTTGGAGACTATCCTTTTAAGTATAAAGAAAATCAGTTTTAGTAGCCTATAAACTTCCTTTTATAATTTATAAAAAAAAAAATATAAGTTTATATTTAATTCCTAAAAAGTACTAGAGAAAGAAAAATAGTTGAAAGAAAAATAATTTTTTCATATTTAGTTTTATTATAGAAAATGTCAAAAAAATGTTAAATATAATTAAAAATATTAAGAAATATGTATATTTTTAAATTATTTAATCTATATATATAAAAGATTTAAATATATGAAAAAAGTTTGAAATAATATATAAAATTAATTTATTGACTTTATATTTATTTTTTATTTTAAAAGAAAATAAAAAATCTATAAATTATTTTTTTATTTGTTACTCCAAACATATTTTATTTATTTTCACTTATCAATATAAAAATTAAATAACTTTAAAATGCATAAGTTTTTATCTAGTTTTTATTATATTTGATTTTCTTTTCTATTTTTTTTATAAAATAAGATAAAATCATTTTTCTTAATTTTTTTTTATTTCCTTAATATTTTCTGGAAATCAAACATAACTTTAAAGTTTTTTCCTTTTGATTTTCTCCGTGAAAACGAAATCATTGTAAAAAAATTTAATGGTTCTTGTATTTGTAGTTTTATTCATAACTTAATGCATAAAACTTTTTAATGAAACAATCAAATCAGGATTCTTGGATATCTTTAAAATCATTTTTATTACATTAGTGTTAAAGCAATTATTTATTAATAAAATATATCTATTTTCTCCTCGCTTTGTGTTAATAGAGAATTTATGAAGCCGGGTTTCATGAATGGATATATTTTCTCCGGAGTTATTATTCTAGAGAAATACAAACTTTGTTTACTATTATGTTTCTAAAAATATTATTCAAGATAACTTCAAGCATTTTTTTTTTATTATATTATTATGAAATATTTTTTTCTCTCTCTAAAGTTATGGTTCAAGAGAAATAAAAATCTTTGTTCCTGATTATGTTTCTAGAAAAATTAGAATTTGTGGAACCTTTTCTTGTGAGTGTTTTTTTATGGTCCTATTTTTTAAAGTTTTTTTGTGATTTTTTTTATTGGGAAATTAATTCCATTTATTAATTAGATAATAATTAAGAGTTATGATGTGCTTGGTAAAACTTAATACTTATTACTTAATGACTTAAATTGACTTTAAGTTAAATTATACTTAAATTGTTAATTTAAAACTTATTACTTAATTCTTATTTTAAGTATTAAGATTATTTAATAAAATTGATTTTAAATAATCAAATTGACATATTTATCCTCATAAATTATAATTAGGGTAAAAGCAAAGGAGAGAGCCCGTTTCACAGTGATTGTAATAGAAGTGTTTTTCTTAAAAGTGTTTACTTTTGTAGTGTTTTTATGGAAAACACTTTTATGAGAATAAAAAAAAATATGATTCTAATAGTGTTTTTGATAATATGTTGTATAAGTATAAAAATACTTTTAATATTTATAATTTTAATTACAAAAAGAAAATAGTATGGTAAAAAAAATTCAAAAGAATATATATATATATTGTTAAAAAAACTAAAAATAATTTTTTTATTTAAATAAAAATTTTAAAAATGTTTACAAAAAGAATTGGATTAATAAATAAATATCAATCATGATATAACAAATTATTTGATTATATATTAGTAATTTTTTATCACTATAATAAAATTTTAAAAAATATTTAAAAAAAAAACATCTAAATTAATAAAAAAAAGAACATTGAATAAAAGATAATTTTCAAAATAAAATAATAAATGTACCTATTAATTTCTCAAAAAAAAAACTTTTCTAATTAAAATTAATAATTTTTTTATCGTTATAATAAAATTTTAAAAATATTTACAAAAAAATCTAAATCAATAAAAAATAACATTGAATAAAAGATAATTTTCAAATAAAACAATACATGATTGCCCAAAACCCACACAATAGAACCCCAACTTATAGCAGATTGAGTACATATCGTCTTCCACTTTGAATGACTTCAAAGTATTCTTACTTGTTGTTTGCCATATCCCACTCTACGATGAACTCCTCCTTCTGCTTTGGCTTCTCATGGACCAATCATCGAACACCTGGTGGATGCAAACACAGTGGGAATTGAGAACACTTGGTGTATTGCCGATTTCAACTCCTGAAAATCAAATGATTTTCCCCCATAGACCAAGGATTTGAATATTGATATTATGATCGGAAAAACTGACTTGTTGCAACATGCAAAAATGGGACCGTTGTTCTTCTCAATTGAAAATGTTGTTCCCATTATGCTTCCCTCAACCTCAACACAGAGTTCGTAAATAGGCTTAACCACACGGTTCAGATATGCATTCTCATTCGGAATTGACGGCAACATAGGCTGACCTATGTTTTCATCAATGTTAATTCTCAAGAACTCAAGTAAATAGAGGTCGGGGCAGAACAATTTGTTATCCGGATTGGGCATAGAATCTTGAATCCAAACGATTCGATTTCTGGCCAAACAGATGGTCTTCCTATTGTGCAGTCTCGGATGGAGAGCAATGGATGAAGAGAATGAAGGAGAGAGGTATGAGTGAAAGGGAAAGGAAGGTATCGAGAATCACTTGGGGGCATTTTGGGAATATTTCAAAATTTTTGAAGTGTTTTTCCTATCAAGTGATTCTCTAAAAATCACTTTAAGTATTTTTCGGGTACCAAACAACTTATTTTCATTCCAAAAACACTTAAAAGTGTTTTTAAAGGTAGAAACACTTTTGAAAATCACTGTCAAACGAACTCTAAGTAATAATTTAGGTCGTAAAATAGCAAAAGAGAAAGTGAAATAATTAGAGTAAATGAGGATAAAAATGTATAATGAAAATCTAAACTAAGAATAAATTAATTATTTTTACTTATTATTTAAAGTTATTTTTTACTTTAAGTTACACCATTAAGTTCTTTTATTAAACACACTTAATTTACTTAATAACTTAATTAAGTTATTAAATCACTTTAAGTTATTAAGTTGGTTTATAAAACACCCAATTAGTGTCTAAACTGATTTTTTTTATATATATGATTTAATCAAATTATGTATGTTAATTTGTTCAAAATATAATTAGGTGATGATAAACAAATCTCAAACTTATTAAAAATAATCATAATAATTAACTATTCATAATTAAAATTTTGATTTGTTCGAATATTTAATTTAAATATGAATATATGTTACTCATTAAAATTAAATTAAAATTTTTTTTGGTAGCTTCAAGGGAGGAGATCAATTTTCTTCTATATGTTAAATTTCCAATTTTTTTTAACATAGAATATAAATATTTGATATGTAAGAAATGATATGAATATTTCTCTTTTATGAATGAATATTTTTTATTTATATGGCTTCAATTCTTAAATATGTGGTTGTGGACCCGTGTTTTTCACATGTGTCCCCATTCGACGACGAAACTCGCTTTTCATTTAGTGAAAATTTGATTTTTTTTTTTTTTTAAAAAAAGACTTAGACTCGTCACTTATTTTAGTTTTTTTTTTTAAGGGAAAACAAAATAAAAAAGAAAACCCTATGTGACTCCTTATTTAAAAAAAAACATGTTTGCCAAAACCGAGTCTAAATTCGAGGTTAGGTTACCTATTGGAAAAGTACGGTAGTGAGTCATAGCATCCCTTTGCTAAACGAATCGAGTGAATCGTGGCAAGTAATTAATTAATCATGGATAAATGATGCAAATAAATATGTACAAAAATGATGATAAAATCTATTTACAAGAATATACAAAATAAATGGCAAGAGACTTATGCAAAATAATTTAATGAACTAAATAAAAAAAAATTAAAAAAAATAATTTTCAAAGGATTTTATTAAAAACAAATTTGAATTAATGATTTCAATTTATTTATTTACAAAAAAAAAAACAATTTATTTTCTTCAAATGATTTGATTCAATTTCATTTGTATTCGATCTTCAAAAAAAGTTATTTATACTTATTATATCAAAAGAATTTATTACAAAATTTCAATTTGGCCACAAAAATTATTTTTACTTACTTTTACTAAAAATGAATGAATTTTTACAATTTTATTTAAAAAAAAAGTATTTCGATTTATTTTCATTTAAGAAAAGTGACTTATACAATTATTTTTTTTTTAAAATGACTTTATTTGCAAAATAATTTTTAATTAAAAAAAATTAAATCCTCTATTTCTAAAAATTACTTTTAGTCCCATTTCAATTAAGGAAAAAGAATTTATTTAAAAAAAATTGGACAAATTTATTAAAAATCAAATTTTTGGACAACTTTATTTACAAAACAATTTTCGAATAATTATTATTAGAAACAATTTTTTTTTAATTTTATTAAAAATGATTTTCTAGATTTTCCTAAAAACACTTTTATGGATTTTTATTAAGAAAACTTACTTTTATTAACAAGAATAATTTCTTAACTATTATTTTATTAAAACATGTTTATTGAATCATTCCTCTTATTTAAACAAAATTTATGGTTTGTTTGATATTCAATTATGTGCACAATAATTAAATATATACAAACAAATATTTACAAAAAACTAATAAAAATAAAACCAAATAGTAATGGGAAATAAAACGTGTACCCAAACAAGCTTACAATAAGCTCAATATCTTTCTACAACTTTTCAAATCTCATTTTCTTCCATGAAATTTCATACTCCACGTGTCATAAATTTGTATTTAGTCAATAGAATTGCAAAATGGGTTCATACAAAAACAAAAATACCTCAAATGTAAATATCTAGAAATATACAAAATCTCACACAAATATTCAAACGCAAATTCATATTTCAAATTAGTCTAATAAATTTCACCAATTAAAAATAGGCCCAAATTAGAAAATATAATCCAACAAAAATATTCCACATGTCATAAGCTCTAGTCCAAAATTTCCAAATTAATAGTCAATATATAAACATAATCAACCAAAACCTAAAATTTGACAAATTAAAATAAATTTAATTAGGCCTAAACTTAATATCAAAAAATCCAAGTCTAATTTAACATCCAAGCCTACATCCACAACAAAAAATCAACCTAATTTAATATGCAAACTCATATCCAAAGTAAACCACAATTCTCATGCCAAATCAAATAATTAAAATGAGAACAACCATATAAATTATCAACTAATTTAACCCAAATTAGCAAATTCTAAATTAATTCACCAACAATAAATTATCCCAAATTTTATGTTAATTTACCAACAATAAATTAAACCAAATTCCATACTAATTAACGAAGCCCAAATTTCATATTAATTCTACAACCCAAATTTCACAAACAACCATTACTATTAAAATGAAAGCAAGAAAAAATAAATTAAATTAAAATGAATTTACACTTTTTTTGGAGACTATGAAGGAAAGTTGGGGCTGGCAATGGTTGAAGAGGAAAATAAAATAAAAATAAAAGACAATGAGAGAGAGAGGTAATCACCAAAAGTGGCGTTGGTGTCACGTCACCGACGTCACGTTGTCGATAATGGAAGATGTGTGGTGAGGGAAAAATGAAAGAAAGAGAAAGAAAAAAAAATGAAGGAAGATGGAGAACATGTGGCAGTGAGAGTCTCTGGAAATGGTAGTGTGGAGGAAGAAAGAAGAGAAATGGAGGAAAAGAAAAATCTGCTCAGCCCCCAAAATGGGAAGCAAAAATGAAAAAGAAAAAGGAAAATGAGATGAGAGAGAATTTGGAAGAGATAAGAGGGGAGGAGGGAGAGGGGTATGGTCTTTGACGTGGGAGAATGGGAGGTAGGTGAGGGCAGGTAGAGGAGAGAGGAGAGAAAGTGGAGAATGAGAAGAAAATGGGGGGAAAATATATATATATATAATAAAACAAAACAAAATAATAAGAATTAGGATTTAAAATGTATAAATAGGCCAATAAAATCAGATGTAATCGGGTTTGATATTTAATGATAAAATTGAGCTTAAAATTAATGTAAAAATAAAATTGGAAAAATTTTTGGGGTTTACAAATATGCCCCTCTTCGGTAAAATCTACGAGTAATGTAAGTGTATACACAAATGAAACAAAGTGGGCTCTGTCGAAGAAAAAGATAAATCACCAAATTTGTCCTAGTATGACACAAGCTCTCTTAAACCAAAACAAGAACAAAGAGGCTCTAAAACCCTACAAAAATGACAAAAATAGAAAATCCTAAGGTGCCTCTAAAGTTACACTATGAATCCAAATTCCCTCTGAAAAGTCTTTGAAAGTCAAAAATCGATGTTGAAGTCAAGTAGCAGTCGAACCACCAAGGAGCATAGGAACGAATGCATATAAATGGAAAAACCATACGTGTACCATGTGGAGACATAAGGCATAAGGTATCCAACAATATGACCCAAACAAGTGTTACAAGCTAAAAAAAACTATGACGTGTGTCATGGAGGAGGAGAAACTCTATAATAGCATGATAAAGAAGTAATAAACACAATGTAATGAAGTGAGGAAAAGAACGACGAGTGCAAAGCTATGAGGACAAGGTGTGCATTACTAATGAATATGAAATGAACAACATCGGGCTATGATGCAATGAACAACTCAGGGCTATAACGTAATGAATAAGTCAAGGATGTGGGCACTAAATGCCTAAAGGTCAGCCAAAAGAGAGAATGTCATACACAAACTCTAGGTCAAATAACTCAAGGATGCCTAAAGATGATGAACAACTCAAGGTTGTAATGAAATGAACAGCTCAGGGTTGTGAATGCAATGAACTGCTCAGGATTGTGGATGCAATGAACAACTTAAGGTTGTGGATGCAATAAACAACTCAGGACTATGGATGTCATGAACAACTCTAGAATAGGAGCACTATACGCCCAAAAAGGGAGATTGCGGTCTACGACTCCAAGTCAAACCACTAAAGGGTGACCAAGATGAGGGTGATCAACTCATTAAAAATGAGGATCTAAATGCCTCAAGGAAGAGGGATGCCCTAGATGAAACTCAAAGGAAACGAGTAGCGCTAATGAAACTAAAAAAATAAAATGATGCCACAACTGAAATTGAAAAAATAACAAACTCAGAATTAAAGTGTAATGAACAGCTCTGGGTTGTGGATGCAATGAACAATACCAGGTTGCAATGAAATGAATAACTCTAAGATGTGGGCATTGTACGCCTAAAAAAGGAGATTGCGGTCTATGACTCAAAGTCAAACCACTAAAAGATGATTAGAATAAGATGATCAACTCACTAAAAATGAGAATGCAACTATCTCGAGAAAAGGGGTATGCCCTAAATGACACTCAACCATAAAAGGATGACATAAATGAAACTGAAATGATAACAAACTCAGAACTAATATGCAATGAACAACTCTAAGATGTGGGCATTGTACACATAAAGAAAGATATCACAATTTACGACTCCAAGTAAAACCACTAAAGGGTGACTAAGATCAGGATAATCAACTCACTAAAAATGAGGATCTAAACAACTCAAGGAATGAGGTATGCCCCATACGAAACTTAAAGGAAAGGGATGCCACAAATGAAACTGGAATGATGACAAACTCATAACTAATGTGTAATGAGTAGTTATGGGTTGTGGAAATGAACAACTCCAAGATGTAGGCACTATAGGCCTAAAGAAGGAGATCACGATCTACAACTCCAAGTCAAACCACTAAAGGATTACTAAGATAAAGAAAATATCAACTCACTATCAAAATGACTCAAGGATGGGGGTATGACCTAGATGAAACTCAACGGTAAACGAATGACACAAATGAAACTAAGACGAGAGGATGCTACAAATGAAACTAAAGCGATAACGAACTCAAAACTAAAATAAAATGAATAACTTTGGGCTGTGGATGCAATGAACAACACTAGGTTGTAATGAAATGAACAAACTCCAAAATGTGGGTATTGTATGCCCAAAGAGGGAGATCGTGGTCTGCGACTCTAAGTCAAATCACCAAAGAGTGACCAAGATAAAAGTGATCAACTCACTGAAAAAGAAGATCTAAGTGACTCGAGGAATGAGGTATGCTCCAAATGAAACTTAAAAGAAAATGATGTCACAAATGAAACTGAAATGATAACAAATTTAGAACTAAGATGGAATGGACAACTTTGGGTTGTGGATGTAATAAAGGACATCAAGCTATAATGAAATGAACAACTCCAAGATGTAGGCACTATACGCCTAAAGAAGGAGATCGAGGTCCGTGACTCCAAGTCAAACCACTAAAGGGTGACTAAGATCAGGATAATCAACTCACTAAAAAGGAGAATCTAAGTAACTCAAGGAATGGGGTATGCCCTAGATAATGTTCAAAGGAAAGGGATGCCACAAATGAAGCTGGAATGATGACAAACTCAGAACTATGATGTAATGAACCTATTTAAATGCATTTTGGCCATTTTGAATTCAATCTTTTGTTCTTGGATTAAGCTTATTCTCAGGGTTGCATTTAGGGACTTAACTACTATTATTTTTCATGGTTGACATTGTCGCAAGTTCGCCATGATGTTGCTACAACCTCACCACTAGTGCTAGAATGATGGGAAAAACCCGAATTTCTTCGTTTCCCAAGTCCGAATCAGGTTAAGAACATGAATAACTATCCTAAGCTTTTTCTAAATCCTATGCACAACGACAAAAATAACATTTTCATGCTTTAAAAAGATTTAGAAAGTGCTAACAAAAACCATACCTCAGATTCGGATGTTCTCGAATCAAATCCACATGGTGAAGATAAAGATCGAAATTGCAAAAGTCTCGTAAACCTGAAGTCTTCCGCCCAATGACTCGAACCTTGATTTTGGCACACTTTTGGTGGGGAGAAAAAGAGAGTGGAGGCTATGGCTTTCTATTTTTCTGGATGGTGGAAAACAAAATCTCTGGAAACTCTAACCCCTATGAGGTATTTATAAGGTTCCTAAGTGGGCTAAAGTGACTTGAGCCCACATAGGCTTGGGTCACTAAATCTAGCCCAAAATAGGTTCTAATTTGTTAGCCCAGGGGTTCTCCTAATCATGTTTTGATGATAACAAATCATGGTTAAGTTACTAATTAGTTTGAATTATAAAGAACTTTAGGTATTAATTTGGAAATTCATCAAATGACCTAATGGATGCAAGATCAAGACTTTTGGAAGACCTTTAATCATAGAAAACGTATGTAAGATGAATGCATGAGTGCACTTCAGATTTACATATCATTTCATGCATCTTTGAAAAACCTGGTTTATGCTTTAAAGTTACATTTCCATCAAAACCCGAGTTTTATTAAATGTACCTTAGGCAAATCATTTCAAAATTAGCATATTAATTTACCTAAAGACCTTCCTTAAGTGTTAGAAGAGAAAATAACAGAAAAAGATAGGTTTTCGGGCCAAAAATGGTGAACCGGTCGAGGCATTGTCCAAACCGATTGAACCGACCAACGTACCGGTCGACCGATTCCCTCTTCCCGATCGAGGTCCGATTGAAAGATGCAAAAAGCACTCTCTTTTCCAATAAAATTTCTTTCTCGATCGAGGTATTTGTCTTCCCGATCGAGGTCCGTTCGAGAGTAACGGTCACCTGCCAAGCATTAAATGTTTCAACGACTAGTAAACTGGTCGACCCCCAGCTCAATCGATTGAGGCTGTTTTTTGGTTTCTTTGGCTCTCGAGATTAAAAACATATAAATAGAGAGTTCCATTTCATTTATGAGTAAGAGAACACCTGCATTTATTTGTCTACCCACTTGTTCTTGCCTTAAAAGCTCTCATTCTTTTCTTGGTGCATTAAATCTCCATTTGCATATCCTTTAGTGAACCTTTGTGATTCATCCTAGCCTTGAGTTGTATTTGAGCTATTGTTGAGCTAGGTTGAGAAATCCATTCTTGTTAATTGAGTGTTAAAGCCTTCAAGTGAGTGGAAACTTGAAGAGATTGTGTAAGAGCCCATTGGAGTCGGAATCCAAGTGTAAAGGTGATTAAAAGTTTGGTTGAAGCTTCAAGTTAATGGAACCCTCATTCGATTAGGAGCTTGAGAAGAGTGAAAGTAGGCAAGGAAGTGTCGAACCACAACAAAATATGAGTTTGATTTTTCTAACCTTATCTCTTTATATTTGCTTCTTTTGTGATTATATTTGTTGCATTTAAAAAGAATTTTTAAAAACCCAATTCACTCCCATCTTGGGTGTTTTTTTCTTTTAAGATTGGCCTTTATTTTCTCATAATTGATTAGTTAACTCAATAGAGCCTACTAATTAATCAATTAACTTAATCCGAAGACCTTATTCACTTGCCCCTGTGCAACCTTGTGTAATTACCAAAATGTACTTATGCACAAAAGTGAACCTAGAGTCAATTCGACCTTCATAATCTATGCCAACAAGGTATTTGAGTTTAGAGCAAGGACCATTGGGACCCATAAAAATATTGGTTGCCTCATAATCCAATTTTAAAGTTAATTCACCATCCCACTATAAAGAATCAACTAAATTCTAGTATCATATGTAAATAACAATGAGACACTAATTGCTTGGGTCTGTGACCTACTATCCATTATATTCAGTCTTCTCATGAATTTGTGTCTGTAGTATAATAAATTGAAAGTTATCAGTCTTTCAAGACTACTCTAACAATTCTTGAGTTACAAATCTTCCTGTTGTGTGTTCAATTGACATATCTTAGCTCTCAAATAGCCTATGTTAAGTTCCTCTCAAGGAACTACTATGACCATAGTTTCTATGAATACACCTCTTTAGGATCACCCAAGGGGACACACTATCACAATCCCAAGAGATATCATGTTCTTTTATTGAGAATATCTATTGCTACTGGTTTCCATCAACAATGACCCAATCTATAGGAAATATACAATCAGCTTACGATCTCACCCATAGGTCAAAGTCATTGCTAACTTTAGCATAAGCTCAATATTCTCTCGAGGTTGAGAGACAACACAATGAAGCAGCTTGGTGAAATCGTGACTACTTGATAGCCTTAAGTCATGACTTACCATATGTCCTATCCAATATGTAACCATACACACTAGTGCGCTTACTATGGGAAATTCATCCTTATAACCAAGACCGGTCATCCCTCTAATTAGAATGTGATGCACTACAACTTCTGATGGGTTATCTAGACCCATGAACTAGTTGTGAAAAATTCATCCATTTGCAAGGAACCTATGATTTAGATTTTCTATGGAACTCCTAATGCACCTAAGTCACGTACAATGCAAAATATGTAAACAAGAATGCTCATAAAGTATAATCTATGGAATAAGAATAGATAAAAATAAAACTAGAACATCATTAAATAATTAATTAATTTTAAATTTATTACATCATGTCATACTTTTAAGGGTTCTATCCTAACATGGAATACCTCTAATTTATTCTATCAAGTTAGGTTTCTTCATTTTTCGTTTGAATACTTCTTATTTTTATCAACATTGTGTTAAAGTTGGTGCATATTTTTGTTTGAATTGTGATTTTTTTGCTTGATTTGTGAGGGTTTGTGAGAAATTTTCAATCATCTGCGTAAACGCTAAGTGTACTTGCATCATGGTGTGTCCTGGTGGATTTTTTAGGCACGTTCCTTCGAAGCTTAAGTTAGTTTTTGGAAAAAAAACAGGCTATGGTTTTTTAGGGATATTAATTCATATTCGAATTTGATGTATGATGACATTTTATTCTAACAAAGTTGTTACATTTTATGTGCCTCGTTAATGCTTTAAATGCCCATAATTGACCTTGTGAATAATGGTTTTTGGGCTTGAAGTGGACGTTTTATGCTCATGATTACTCTTAACGTAGCAGTTTGGTACATTTATTAACTACATAATGAATATGGTTGCTGCACAAATAACTATTTTTCCATCTGATACTTGGATAGAAAATGGATTTATGCTTGGACGGATGTGAGGTCCCACAATGCCCCCCCAATTCTCTCACCTAAATCTATCTAGAAACTAGATGTGTAGTCAGAGAGAATTTATTGCATGCTTGCTTGTTAGAAAATTTTTCAAATTTCTTTCTTTGGTGTTAAAGGAGCACGTGTCCGATATGTAAGATTCGAGACAACACATAATTATAGCAACTCACAACCAATAGGTTTCTTCAAATGTCTCGATCATCGTACCATTTTCAACTTATTTAAATGTCATTTTGGCCATTTTGACCATTTTAATTTCAATCTCTTATTCGTGGATTAGGCTTTTTTTTTGCGATTGCATTTGGGGACTCTACCGTTGTTCTTTTCACTATTGATATTGTCACAACTTTGCCTTTAGTGCCATTGCAACCTTGCCATTGGTGCCAGAATACCTCTATTGCCAGGTTAAGTTTCTTCATTTTTCGTTCAAATACTTCCTACTTTTATCAACATTGTGTTAGGGTTTTTATATTTTTTTTGTTTGAGTTGTGATTTGTGAGGGTTTGTGAAACTTTTCAATCTTCCACGCAAACGACAAGTGTACTTGCAACAAGGTGTGTTCAAATGGTTTTTTTTAGCATGCCCATTCGAAGCTTAAGTCAGTTTTTAGAAGAAACAAGTTATGACTTTTTTAGGGAGCTTAATTCATACTTGAATTTGATGTTTGGTGACCTTTTATTCTAATAGAGTTATAACATTTTAGGTGTCTCTTTAATGCTTTAAATGTCCATAATTGGTCGTCTTGCAAATAACGACTATTGGGCTTGAAGTAAACGTTTTATACTCATGATTACTCTTAACGTAACAGTTTAGCACATTTATTACTTGCGTAATGAATATGGTAGCTACTTGGATATCCTTTTTTTGGTTGATACCTAGACGAGAAATGGATTTATACTTGAACGGATACATGTCCCACAATGCTCTCTAATTCTCTCAACCATATTTGTCTAGAAGCTTGATGGGTGATTGGAAAGAATTTACTATTGACTTGCCTATTGGAAAAGTTTTCAAATTTCTACTTTGGCACCAAATGAGTACGTGCCCGATGCATAGGATTTGAGGCAACACATAATTACAATGATTGATAGACAATAGATCTTTTCAAATGCCTCGATCATTGTGTCCATTTTTTACACTATTTAAATGTTATTTTGGCCATTTTGACTTCAATTATCTCATTCCTAGATTGGGTTTCTTCTCGTAGTTATATTTGGGAACTTTATTGTTGTTACTTTCACAATTGATATTGTTGTAGGTTCATCGTTAGTGTCGTTGTAACCTCACCATTAGTGTCGAAATACCTCTGTTTTACTCTGTCAAGTTAGGTTTCTTCTTCTTTTATTCAAATACTTCCTACTTTTATCAACACTGTATTAAGGTGTCTAAATATTATGCTAAGATTTTTGCATATTTTTGTTTGAGTTGTGATTTATAAGGGTTTGTGAGAGCTTTTCAAAGTCAAAGCATGGATTTTGGCCTATTAATAGCTTTATAAACGGCTTTGAGTCGACGATACCTTGTAGATGACTTTGAGTCGTCTAGAGGGTCAAACTTCCTTAGCAACAATAAGATATTGGGTTGATGCCTTCTGTGTCTTAGTATAAGGGATGTTTAGTTAATCCGTTTTAATCTTTTGGTTTTTATCAGATTTCAAGCTTTTTTCTTGTTTGTGCCATTTTAGCTTCACTTTTAAGTGATGGGACCGGGGCTCCTACTGTTCAATTTTGTACTTCCATTTTTGGTCATTTAGTTAAGTGTTTGTAAGCACGTAGCCGACTTCAGCTTTGTTATTTCACTTTTAGCGGTTTAGTTAGGTGCTTGTAAGCACATAGCCGGTTTTATCTATGTTCTTCCATTTTTAGCAGTTTAGTTAGATGCTTGTAAGCATGTAGGTGGAAGCGGTTTAGTTAGATGCTTCTAAGCATGTAGCCAACTTCAACTTTGTTCTTCCATTTTTAACGGTTTAGTTAAGTGTTGGTAAGCACGTAGCTAGTTTTGGCTTCATTTTTTCTCTTTTAGCGGTTTAGTTAGGTGTTTGTAAGCATGCAACTGGAAATGGTTTAGTTAGGTGCTTATAAGCACATAGTTAGCTTTGACTTGCATGTTCTTCCACTTTTGGAGGTTTAGTTAGGTGCTTGTAAGCATGTGGTCGACTTCGGCTTCGTTCTTCTACTTTTAGTAGTTTAGTTAGGTGCTTGTAAGCACATAGCCAACTTAGTGTTGGCTTGGAGGTCATTGAACTGGGTGTTCGATGGCTCTTTTAGCTCACACGATGTCCCAAGGTCATCTGTGACCATAACTCTTCATTTTCTTATTTCAACTACTTTGCATCTTGAAACAGGGATTGATGCGTTGCTCATACTCCTCTTGTCTTCTCTCCATTTCAGTCTACTATGCATGGAATCAATCATCCACCTTTGCCAAATGGGGATGTGTTCTACGAGATAAGTTAGTCATCTATACTTGAGGCTTTTAGTTTGTTTCCCACAGATAACATCAATTATTGGTATACAACCAACATTGTCTTTTCCAATTAACTTCCTCTGAGCAAACAACGAGCGTACCTGCAATAAGGTGTGTTTGGATGGTTCTTTCGGGCTTGCCCTTCCAAAGCTTAAGTTAGTTTTTGGAAGAAACAAACTATGACTTTTTGGGAGAGCATAGTTCATGCTTGAATTTGATGTCTGATAGCCTTTTATTCTGACAAAACTATAAGTGTGTAACGTTTTAGATGACTATTTAATGTTTTAAATGTCAATAATTAGCATTGCAAATAATGACTTTTGAACTTGAAGTTAGACATTTATGTTTATGATTACTCTTAACGTAATGATTTGGTACATTTATTACTTACGTAATGATGGACATTGCCCAAATAACCCTTTGTTCGTCTAATACCTGGACGAGAAATGGATTATACCTTAACGAATGCGGGGTCCCACAGATATAATTTGAATGCAATCAGTTTAGGTTTTTAATTAATAAACTTTTTATGAGGATTTAATTCCATTATTCTTATAACTACACCTAATAAACAACTTTTCAAGGTATATTTATATTTTATATTTCTACTATTTTTTTCTAAATTTGTGAATTTACTTGGTTTAATAATTGTATTATTATTATTATTATTATTATTATTATTATTATTATGGGAATTCTTACTAATGAAATGACTAACATGAATACTTAATTCCATTTCTTATTGTAACAATTATAGGATTACATAACATTGGCTTATGAGTTAGAAATTATTTTTGGCAAAATAGTTCTTGTAGACCTTCATTTTTCACGTGTATCCCCACTTGAATAAATAGACTTGCCTTTTCATTCGGTGAGAAATTGATTTTTAGAAAGAAAAAAAAGACTTGAAATCGTAATTTATTTTTGTTTTATTTTTTTAAATGGAAAACAAAATAAGAAAGAAAACTTTGTGTGACTCCTTATTTGGAAAAAACTTGTTTGCAAAAATCGAGTCTGAATTTGAGGGTCAGGTTACCTATCAGGAACATACGATGATGAACTGTAAAACTTGTCTTAGCTCATATACGTACGATCTTTACTAAACAAATTGAGGTAATTATGACAATTAATTAATTAATCATGGATACTAAGATTAAAAAAACAAATCAATATATACAAAAATAACGATAAAATCTAATTACAAGAATACGCAAAATAAATGATAAGAAAATTATACAAAATGATTTATTGAACTAAATAAAAAAAATATATTTAAAAAATAATAATTTTTAAAAAATTTCAAATGATTTTATTAAAAACAATTTTGAATTAATGATTTCAATTTATTTATTTACAAAAAAAAAAAGAGCCAATCTATTTTCTTCAAATGATTTGATTCAATTTTCAAAAAAAAAAAATATTTATACTTATTAATTTTAAAAGAATTTATTTAAATACTTTAATTCTAAAAGAAAAAAATCAATTTGTTTTTTTTTGCAATAAAAAATATTTTTATTTATTTTGTTAGAAAAAAAATGAATTTTTACAATCTTATTTAGAAAAGTATTTCAATTTATTTTATATTTAGAAAAGTATCGTTTACAAATTAATTGGATTTTTTTTTTTTTATTGGCAAAAGAACATTTCAATTTGACATTATTTACAAAAGAAATGATTTTTTTTACAAAAAAAAAAAAGAAACTTTCAATCCAATTTTATTAATACAAAAAAAAGATTATTAATTGAATAATTAATAGTTTTATAAGAATTTGTTCTAAAAACGAATTCTCTTTATAAAAATAAAATTTAAATATTTTTAATTGTTTTGGTAATAGAGTTCTATGCAACAAATGAAAATATAAAAAACTCTTTAAAAAACTTTACATTGTTTATAAAATATGTAGTACCTTCCTTAATAATAAGTCTAAAAAACTATTTTTCATATTTAAGTTATTACATAAGATTTTGTTGCTAAAAATAAATGAGAACGGTTTTTAAGAATTGTTTTCAAAAATTTCTTTCTTATAACCCTTTGTAAGAATGTTTTCAAATATATCTAAATTTTTCTTTAACATTTTTTTTCTTAGTACTTTTTTAAAAACCAAACATAATAAAAATAAATTTTCAAATTATTTGTTTTTTTAACTTATCAAAATTTTAAACTCAATTTCTTGTAAACAAATTTTTAAAAATTCATATTTTAAAAATAAATCAAACTATCTCAATTTTGTGCAATTTGGATAAAAATAAGTTTTCTATAAATTAGCAAAATTATTATTGAGGAAAAATCAAATATGGTTGAGATAAACTCTATTTTTTTCTTCTTTTTTCTCTCTCTTGTTTCTCAAAAAAAAAAAAAAAATAGATCCAATTTTTTTCTTATGAATTGCTGCTCAAAATAAAAATAAAAACAAAAACATAGGAATCGTTTATTTAAGATTAATATAGAAAAAAAATTAATTTAAAATAAATTCACAAAGTTGCAAAATAAAAAATTAAATTGTACCTCATACAATCACCAATTTTGCCTCACAACTGATTAAATTTTCAACAAAATTAAAGTCCTTAAATTTTTTATAGATTTATCTTATAAAATAAATATATCAATACTAAAATCATAAATTTAGCTTAGAAATTAATTTATTAAAAATTCTTAAAATTCAACATATCATGCTATAACAAGTTCAAAATAAAATATCATCAATTTCAATGAAATTGTTCATAAATGTAATATTTAAATTGTCTTTGGCATTTATGTCAAATTTAAAAAGTTGTTAATGAATGTAAAACATCAGTAGCGACTAAACACATCAAAATTAAATAAGAGTCTTACAATCATTGTTATCATCTTCAAAGACTGCAAATATAATTTTGTATATATATATATATATTGATTAAATTATTTAATTAATTATTCAAGTAAAATAATATTAATGGCGTATAAAGAATTAAGGGTTACACTTTGCCCTCTTATATTCAATTCAACATTTTACCCCATAAATTTATTAAATGTCAAAACTTTGGTCCAACTATAAACCCTTCATGAAATAATAAATGAGATTGATTTTTTTATACTTTGATTTGAACACTAGTTTGAAATGAGGTAAAACTAACTTTGAATTAATAGTTTTGAAGTGAAATTGTTCAATTGCTTTTAAAATATAGTATTTTGATTTTGATTTTGATTTTTTAATAAAAATGTTTACACGATTATTTGTGTATTCGTATGTACTTATGAATGTAGCAGCTTCAAGCTTAGGTAATAAATATTTTTATTCGTATTTCAGTTTTTTTTTTTTTTTTTTTTGTATTTTAGCATTATTTTTTTACTTAACAAATTATTTATTGAATTTTTAATAAATTTAGGGAGCAAAGTGTTTTATTTTTAAAATTTTGGGGAGCAAAATGTTGAGTTTTGAATATAAGGGGGTAAAGTGTAAAACATGTCAAAAATTGAGGGGATAAAATATATTTAAGGCACTAATTAATAATAAAATATACTAAAAGCAATAGTACTTCTGTGGACCCCGTATTTCGGCTCATGCGTTTCCCACTCGATGGCGAGCTCGATTTTTATTTGTGAAAAATGATTTTTTATTGATTAAGAAAAATGATTTGGAGTCGCCACTTATTTTTGTTTTATTTTTGAAAGGGTAAACAAAATAAGAAAGAAAAACCCTAAGTGCGACTCCTTATCTTGGAAAAGGTGATCTACAAAAAAACCGGATCGGGCTCGGGGGTCAGGTTACTTATCGGGAAGGTACGGTAGAAGACCATAGCACCCCTCTAAGTCCCTAAAGTCGGGTCTCTACTAATGAAATGAAGCCGACATGACAATCAGTAGGAAAGATCAATGGATACTCACCTAAATCATCCACAATATGGGAAACAAAACACGCAATAGAGATTGACCAGAATGAGAGTAGATGCATACCTCGGCCACGAGCCACAATGCGCTATCAAGAAACGGGATTAGTGCAAAATTAATGAATACAAAATATAGCTCACGCATATCGAGGTACAAACGAAACTCAAGCAAAATACATTAAGTACGACGATTTACGATCAACAAGGATCAAACCTAGGGCCCCCACCAAAGCCTAATTTTTTCATTCATGAGCTAGTCTCACAAATCCCGTGTTTTAGAATTATGAAGAATTCATTATTGCTTATGTAAAGTCAGGAAGATCAGAAGATTATTCAGAAACCGAAATGGGGTTAAAACTATTCGAGTGAAGACTGAATTTTTGGAGTTTATTTGAAAATTGGAGTATTTGGAATTAAATTTAAAAGAGTAGAGCTCTGGTAATTAAAATGAAATTTGCCAAAGAAGATCAGGAATAAACTTTTAGTAAATGGATCTGTGAGAATATGGGTTTTGAAAGTTGAATTTGTAATAATAACAATAATGAGGAATGAACTTTAGGAAATTGAACTGCGAGAATATAGATTTTTAATAATAATAATAATAATAATAATAATAATAATAATAATAATAATAATAATAAGAAATGAACTTCAGAAAATTGAACGACTAGAGTATAGATTTTTAATAATAATAGTAATAATAAGAAATGAACTTCAGGAAATTAAATTACGAGGATATAGATTTTTAATAATAATAATAATAATAACGATAAGGCTTTGAAATAATAATAATGATAAATGATAATAATAATAACAATAAGGCTTTGAAATAATAATAATAATAATAATGATAACAAAATTTTGAAAGTTGAATTAATGGTGATAATAATAACAATATTTTAAAAGTTGAATCAATAATAATAATAATAATAACAATATTTTAAAAGTTGAATTAAAAAAAAACAATAATAATAAGATGTTGAAATAATAATAATAATAATAATAATAAGATTTTGAAATAATAATAATAATAATAATAATAATAATAATAATAATAATAATAAGGTTTTGAAAGTGGCATTAATAGCAATAATAAGAATAATATTTTAAAAGTTGAATTAATAATAATAATACTAATAATATTTTAAAAGTTGAATTAATGATAATAATACTAATAATATTTTAAAA
>JAJJMG010035529.1:235057-251669 GCA_022058835.1 Vitis aestivalis var. linsecomii x Vitis rupestris
TGAAAATTTTTCTTTTACTTCTTCAAGTTCCTTTTCAAGTTCTTGAATTTTCTTTTTAAGAGAATTATTTTTCAAACTAAGTTTTTCAAAATCCTCATATAATTCTTCAAAAACATCATGCATATCTTCATCACTAAAGTTAGAGTTTACCTCATCAAGATCATCTATTGCCATGAAGCACATGTTTGCCACTTCCTTCTCCTTTTCTTTTTCGGAGGATTCTTCACTTTCACTCCAAGTGGCCATCATTACCTTCTTCATACTTCTTTTAGCTTCACTCTTATAAAGAGGGCAATCATATTTCATGTGTCCCGGTTTTTTGTACTTGAAGCAGATCAAATCTCTTTTCTCTTCCCATTTCTCCTTGTGACCATGAGATGAAGATTCCTTTTTAGAAGGATCTCTTCTAAAGGTGAACTTCCTTCCTCTAAACCTTTCACCTCTCATGTATTTGTTGAGCTTTCTTGTGATGAAGGCTAAATCATCATCTTCATCACTTGGTTTTTCTTCTTCAACATCTTCTTCTTCCTTGGTTATAGCTTTGAGGGCTATGCTCTTTTTCTTTTTGTCTTCACCCTCTTGTAGCTTCTTTGTCAAATTGATCTCATATGTCATTAATGACCCTATGAGTTCTTCCATAGGTAGCTTAGTCAAGTATTTTGCTTCTTGAATTGTGGTGACCTTGGTATGCCACTTTGATGGGAGAGACCTCCATATCTTCATCACCTTCTCGGATTTCTTGTAGGTTTTTCCCAAAACTTCAAGACCATTGACAATGTCGGTGAACCTAGTAATCATCTCAACAATAGTCTCATTTTCTTTCATTGAAAACAATTCATAGTTATGAACAAGTAAATTAATTTTTGACTCTTTCACTTGATTAGTTCATTCATGAGTTATTTCAAGCAACCTCCAAATTTCTTTAGCCGATTTGCATTGATATATTCTATTATATTCATTTCTATCCATAGCACATTGCAAAGTAAAAACGACTTTAGCATTTAATTGAAAGTTTCTTTTATCAAGCTCATTTCATTCTTGCTTGGGTTTTGGAACCAAAACTCCATCAACTAGTTTAATGGGAAAAGTTGGGTCATCTTCAATGACATCCCATACATCTAAATCAGTAGATTGCAAATACCAAGTCATTCTAGTTTTCCAATAGGGATAGTTGGTTCCCGTAAAGAATGAAACTCTATATTTTGAAAAATTTTCAGCTTGGGATGAGCTTGATGGAATAGTCATTTCCTCTTAGATGATTAAGTCTTTAAAAAACAAGAGGTCTAGCTCTGATACCAATTGAGAAAATAAAGGTTATGCTTAATTAAGAAAAACACCCAAAAAGGGGGGATGGGGGGTGAATTGGGTTTTTAAAAATCTTTTCAATCACAACAAGTTCAAGCACAATATAAACAAAATAAAGAGATATAGTTAGAGAATTCAAACTCGGGTTTTATAGTGGTTCAGGATTTTCTTGCCTACGTCCACTCTCCTCAATCTTCTAATTGAGTGAGGGTTTCACTAACTTGAAGCTTCAACCAAGCTTCCAATCTTCTTACACTTGGATTCCGGCTCCAATGGGCTCTTACACAATCTCTTCAAGATTCAAACCTCTTGAAGGCTTTAACACTCAGATTTTACAAGAAAGATCCCTCAACCTAGCTTAAGGATAACTCAAATATAAGACAAAGCTAGGATGACACACAAGAGTGCACTAAAGGATATGCAAATGATGATTTAATGCACTAAGAAAGAAATAAGAGCTTTTTGGTCAAGAACAGGTAGGTAGACAATTGATTGAAAGTGTTCTCTTATCAATGAATGAAGTGGAGCTCTCAATTTATAGGTTTCTAAGCTCGGGAGTTAAAAACAGCAAAAGATAACCTCGACCGGTCGAGCTAAGGGTCGACCTGTTCACTAGCCGTTGGAGCATTTAATGCATGATAGGTTATCGTTGCCTTGACTAGGAAGAGAAGGCTATTAGGAGAGAGAAAAACTTTTTGTGTATCTCTCGACCGGTCCTCAACCGGACGAGGGCAACTGGTCGACCAGTTTCTTAACCGGTTGAGTCGGTTGGCCATAGCCTCGACCGGTTGAACCTTTTGGGCCCGAAAACCTATCTTTTTCAATTCCTTTCTTTTCTAACACTTAGGCAAGGTCTTTAGGTGAATTATTAAGCCAATTATAAAACATTTTGCTTAAGGTACATTTGTTAAAAACTCGAGTTTTAATGAAATCAAAGTTTTAAAGAATAAACTGAGTTTTCTAAGTTGCATGAAACGTGTGAAAATCCTAAGTGCACTTATGCATTCATCTTACATTAGTTTCCTATAATCACAAATCTTCCAAGCGTCTCGATCTTGTATCCATTTGGTCATTTGATGAATTTTCGAGTTTATGCCTGAAATTCTTAACCATTAAACCAATTAGTCACTTAACCATAGTTTGTTATTATCAAAACCCGATTAGGAGAACCCTTGGGCTAACAGCGTACAATGCCCACATCTTAAAGTTATTCATTTCATTGCAACCCGATGTTGTTCATTGCATCCACAACCTAGAGCTGTTCATTGCACTTTAGTTTTGAGTTTGTTATCTTTTCAATTTCAATTGTGACATCTTTTCATTTTTTTAGTTTCATTAGCGCTACTCATTTCCTTTGAGTTTCATCTAGGGCATCCCCCTTCCTTGAGGCATTTAGATCCTCATTTTTAGTGAGTTGATCACCCTCATCTTGGTCACCCCTTAGTGGTTTGATTTGGAGTTGTAGATCACAATCTCCCTTTTTAGGCATACTGTGCCCCTATTCTTGAGTTGTTCATGACATCCATAGTCCTGAGTTGTTCATTGCATCCATAGTTTTGAGTTGTTCATTGCATCCACAACCATGAGTATTTCATTGCATCCACAACCCTGAGCTGTTCATTTCATTATAGCCTTGAGTTGTTCATCATCTTTAGACATCCTTGAGTTATTTGACCTAGAGTTTGTGTATGACATTCTCTTTTTTGGCTAACATTTAGGCATTTAGTGCCCACATCCTTGACTTGTTCATTACGCTACAGCCCTGAGTTGTTCATTGCATCATAGCTCGATGTTGTTCATTTCATATTCATTAGCAATCCACACCTTGTCCTCATAGCTTTGCACTCGTCGTTCTTTTCCTCAATTCGTTAGATTGTGTTTATTACTTCTTTATCATGCTATTATAGAGTTTCCCCTCCTCCATGACACACGTCATAGTTTTTTCAGCTTTTAACACGTGTTTCGGTCATATTGTTGGATACCTTATGCCTTGTGTCCCTGCATGGTACACATATGTTTTTTTCCATTTATATGCATTTGTTCCTATGCTCCTTGGTGGTTCGGATGCCATTCGACTTCAACATCGTTTTTTGAGTCACTTTCAAAGACTTTTCGGAGGGAGTTTGGATTCATAATGTAACTTTAAAGGCACCTTAGGATTTTCCATTTTTGTTATTTTGTAGGGTTTTAGAGCCTTTTTGTTCTTGTTTTGGTTTAAGAGAGCTTGTGTCATACTAGGACAAATTTGGTGATCTATCTTTTTCTTCAACAGAGCCCACTTTGTTTCGTTTGTGTATACACTTACTTTACTGGTAGATTTTACCGAAGATGGGCATATTTGTAAACCCCAAAATTTGTCCTAATTTTATTTTTACATTAATTTTAAGCTCAATTTTATCATTAAATTTTAAACCCGATTACATTTGATTTTATTGGCCCATTTATACATTTTAAATCTTAATTCTTATTATTTTGTTTTATTTTATTTTATTTTAATTTTATTATTTTATTATTTTATTTTACTTTTATTATTTTATTTTATATTTCTTTTTTCTTTTTTTTCCCCCATTTTCTTCACATTCTCCACTTTCTTTCCTCTCTCCTCTACCTACCCTTACCTACCTCCCATTCTCCCACATCAGAGACCATAACCCTCTCCCCCCCTCCCCCCCTTATTTCTTCCAAATTCTCTTTCCTCTCATTTTCCTTTATCTTTTTCATTTTTGCTTCCCATTTTGGGGGCTGGGCAGATTTTTCTTTTCCTCTCTTTTTCTTCTTCTTTCCTCCACACTACCATTTCCAGAGACTCTCACTGTCACATGCTCTCCATCTTTCTTCATTTTATTTTCCTTTCTCTTTCTTTCATTTTCCCCTCACCACACTATCTTCCATTGCCGACAACGTGACGCCGGTGACATGACACCAACACCACTTCTAGCAATCACCACCTCTCTCTCTCATTGTCTTTTATTTTTATTTTATTTTCCTCTCCAACCACTACCAACCCCAACTTTCCCTCATGTCTCCAAAAAAAGTGTAAATTCATTTTATTTTATTTTATTTTTCTTGCTTTGATTTTAATAGTAATGGTTGTTTGTGGAATTAATATGAAATTTGGGCATTGTTAATTAGTATGGAATTTGGTTTAATTTGTTGTTGGTAAATTAACATGAAATTTGGGATAATTTATCGTTGGTAAATTAATTTAGAATTTTCTAATTTGGGTTAAATTAGTTGATAATTTATATGGTTGTTCTCATTTTAATTATTTGATTTGACATGAGAATTGTGGTATACATATATGAGTTTGCATATTAAATTAGGTTTTTGTTGTGGATGTAGGCTTTGATATTAAATTAGACTTGGATTTTTGGATATTAAATTTAGGCCTAATTAAATTTATTTTAATTTGTCAAATTTTAGGTTTTGGTTGATTATATTTATATATTGACCATTAATTTGGAAAATTTAGACTAGAGCTTATGGCATGTGGAATATTTTTGTTGGATTATATTTTCTAATTTAGGCCCATTTTTAATTGGTGAAATTTATTAGATTAATTTGAAGTATGAATTTGAGTTTAAATATTTGTGTGGGATTTTGTATATTTTCAGATATTTACATTTGAGGTATTTTATTTTTGTATGAGCCCATTTTGCAATTTGGTTGACTGAGTACGAATTTATGACACGTGGAACATGAAATTTCATGGAAGAAAGTGAGATTTGAAAAGTTGTAAGAAGACGTTGAGTTTATTGTAAGCTTGTTTGTGTACACGTTTTATTTCCCACTACTACTTGGTTTTATTTTTATTAGTTTTTTGTAAATATTTGTTTGTATATATTTACTTATTGTGCACATAATTGGATATCAAACAAATCATAAATTTTGTTTAAATAATAGGAACGATTCAGTAAACATGTTTTAATAAAATAATAGTTCAGAAATTATTCTTGTTGATAAAAGTAAGAGCTCGTTTGGCAGTGATTCTAATAGAAGTGTTTTTCTTAAAAGTGTTTCCTTCTGCAGCGTTTCCTTGGAAAACACTTTTATGAGAATCAGAAAAAATGATTATAATAGTGTTTTTGATAATATGTTATATAAATATAAAAACACTTTTGATATTAGTAAATTACCAAAAAGGACATATATACATTTATATTGTTAAAAAAAACCAAAATTAATATTTTTTATTATTTAAATAAAATATTTACAAAAAGAATTATATTAATAAATAAATATCATGATATAACAAATTATTTGATTATATATTAGTTTAAAATTAATCATTTTTTTTATCACTATAATAAAATCATAAAAAATATTTATAAAAAACATCTAAATCAATATAAAAGAACATTGAATAAAAGATAATTTTCAAAATAAAACAATATATGATTACCTATTAATTTCTATAAAAAAAAAATTCTAATTAAAAGTAAATAAGAAGACAAATGATTTCATAGCAAAAAAATGGGAGAACATATCTTATAGAAATAACGAACCTAAAAAAAAATGTTAAATGACTAAGATGAAATATAAAAAAAGAATAGAGGAACAACACATTTTATAAGAAGTTTACCACCAAAGCTCATCTAATAGTCACAATTTTTAGAGAAAGAAATAATAAAAAGTATCAAAAAATGGCATAATGACTTTTCAATTCACACATAAAGCAAACCAACATCTCTTTCCTCCCCTCAACCTAACAACTAAACAATATTAGGTAACAAAAATATGTTTCCATATAAGAACAAGAAACAACTCTAACCCTTAAACATGTTTATGTTTAAGCCATGCAATCTGATCAATTGGGTCTTCTATTGCAACAAACATCTCTTTATTTTCCTTGATAACCATGATATTTATGGCTTTCATATATAACTCAAAGTCATTCTTCACTTCAGGCATGCCACAGATGATTTTCATCACTTCAACAATGCCACAACTTGGCTTATTTCCTCTAGATGAGATAGAAGACCTATTCTCCACAGCACTACAAATGCGCTCTAACTGGATTGCCACAAGCTCATATTTGGTTTCATCTATTTTCCTCTTTCTTCTTCCTTCATTCTTTTTTTCCATAGAAGGTTGAGTAGTTGCTTCAAAACTGTGGGAGACAGTATCAAGTGACGGATTGCAACTACAATCATCTTGGCCTTCTATTATATTATCTTCATGTTCCCCCACCTTAGATGAATCATCAACATCTTGTCCTACAAAGCCTTGTGATGGTGCCCAAGCTCCTTCACCAGTAGCAACAATATCATTGAAAAGTAGGTCTAATTGCTCAACATTTTTCAAGCCTTTTGTTTTAAACTTTATTGCTTCAGGATTCTCCTGCAAGAGTATTTAATTTATCATATTTCATAACCAATATATAAATTAATCAAATAAATTTAATGAATAAACAAAACATACATTCAATTTCTTATCCCACCATTCATTGCTTGCATTGATGGTTTGTCTCATAGGATCCCATCCAAGGCCGGTCTCTTTTCCTATCAAGGTATTCCAAAGTTGCCAATCCTTTTTAAGAGAACTCCATTTATTCTTAAGTTGCCTATATTGATAGTTTCTTCCAGTCAAATTTTTGAAGGCTTTTATCACATTTTTCCATCCCAACTTACTAAAGTGACTATTTGGTCTATTTCTAGCTAGAGTCTTAGTCACACAAACTTTGATAAAAGCATCCATTGTAATATCATCCCAATAAGCCTTGCTTTGTTTTTCACTTTCTTCACCACTTGGTTGTTGTAATGGTTGAACTATATTGATAGACATCCTCTATTTAAAATATATATATATATATATATATATATATATATATATTAGAGAAATAATAATTTTCAAACAAAGAATCACACAATTAAAATGAAGAATAAAGAAAGAATTAAGGAATACAACATCAAGAATATATGGTTATCTAGTGTAAACAATGCTTGGTATGATTAAATTTTTTAAGTGTAAACTCGATATTGAGCATCATATGGGTAGATTTTGTAAAGCATAATAAACAAATAAGAAAAAGAAATCCTCAAGTGCTATATTCTTGGTTGAAAAGAAATCCTCATTGGTAATTGAAAAGAAATCCTCATGCTTTTAAAGTCATTCACTTCCACACTAATGTTCATTTCATTTCTCCGAGTGAGGATTTTGGAATAGTTATAAAAAATTCCGTCATCCAATCCCAATGGTGCTCATGTATTTTTGAGTGTATGGTTTTCTTGGCAGACATTAGGAGCTTTTATTTTGGGATGTCACCATAAAATTCCAACTTACTGACTTCCTTTTGGAGAGGCACCGTCTTGAGAAGATGTACAAGCCAAGATGGTCAACTATTTGTTCAAAGGAAAGGAAGAATAGTTTGGGTGGTTTGAGTGATATGTCAATTTCAAGACTTTCCTTGATAAATGGTTGAGGAGATTTGTAGTGGCACAAAACATTTGTTGAGAGTTAATTTGGATAAAGTTTGTAGTTGGGATACTAGGTAGAGAAGGGATATGTTTGGAGAGATAAAAGTTTTCACTCTAACGTTAGTTTGGTTATGGGTGATGACCTTTACTTTTGTTCATATTTCCTTAAACAAGAACATTTGGGTGACTGTTTTGGAATGTGCAGGGTGTAAAAGTCCTCGTCTCATAATGAGCTTTTATAATTGGTGTTAGAGATTGTGGTTCTTTTCATGCAGAGAATTCAGCCGATGGAGGTATGCAAAGGCCATCAAGATTGTTTGGAATGGGAGTGCAATAAGGATAAGATTTTTTACAGGTCTTGGACTCATCAACTAGTGGCTCTTCTAATGGAAAGGAGGTGTGGGCCTTGAATGCCCCTTCTGAAGTGGGTTTCTTTGTATGGAAGGCAACCAGGGAGAAAATTGAGTTGTTCGAGCTTTATGTCAGTAGACCAGGGAAAAAAAAATAAAAAAAATAAAAAATACATACACTACCTAAGTAAAAAAGGTCTTTTCTTAGAGCTTTATGTGAGTATACCAGGATTCCTTTAGAATTGTCAATTCTGTCTCTTGTGGATTTCATTGATTCTCTAACAAGTTGTTATCTTTGGTGTGCTTCTATTTGCTTCTCTTGCTATTTATGCCATTTAGATACACCTTGTGTACTTGGGAAGCAAACCTTTTTTTTTAGGCACTTTTAGCAGATTTCTTTTGCCTATAAGATAGTAAGAGAGAGAAAGAGATGTGTGAACATTATGATTTCATATCCTTGATATGCATGTATAATCATAAGGTGAAGCTGCCAATTTAAACCCAAGCAACAGAGGAGATAATACCCATAGAGGTTTGCTATAGGGTTAAATTGGAGGCTCCAATTGCTTGAGTGAAAGCAAAATCAAACGAAAAAACTTATGTGGTATTTGTTTTTCCCTGTTTCTTACAGCTGTAGAATGATATAATTTCTCTTCATGTTTCCTTCTCTTTGGGAACCCAAAAGCAGGTACGAAACAATGCATGAGTTGCATTAAAAGAAAGCGATGCATGAGGACAGAGGTAGCGAGGAATATTTTAAGTGACAATCTCCCTATTCTCTAAGAAATCGACAAAATCGCAATTAAATTTATAGAAGATAATAAACATTATGAGTCAATTAGAAGTTCATGGGTAGGACTTTGATTACATAGAAATGGACAACATAACCTCCTAATACAGTTATTGGTTGTTTAAACAACAATCATAATCAAGTTGATCCATTTGTTTGATAGGATTCAGAATGAGCTGAATGCATTTTCTTTTTACAAAAGTTAAAAGAGTTTCTTTGTTTCTAACAACATTTGCTCAAAAAAGCATCACAAGATTTCAATCAATGATCTTGTTTCTATTTTATCTTGATCAATATGTAATGTTAAACAATCACAGTTATGTGAACCAAAAACCCTAAACAGAGCAATTGCATATGTGAACCAGAATAGAGAATCAGAGTTTTAAAGAGAGAAATACCGGGAAATGAGACTCGACTGCTCTATTAATTTACCATTTCATTTTCTCATACTTTCCTCCTAACCAAACAATCCTAAAACCCAAACCCTAACTAACATTTCAAGACAATCAGACATTAAAAACAAGGAAAAGAAAAACAAGAAAAGAACAAAGGGTTACCTTCGATGAGATCAATGACGTCGAACGAAAGTGTAACGTCTTTATTACTGTGTAGTCTCAGGTGGAGAACGATGGAAGAGAACGAAGAAGAGAGGTATGAGTGAAAGGGAAAGTGAGGTATCGAGAATCACTTGGGATTTTTGGAATATTTCAAAATTTTTGAAGCGTTTTTTTTTAAAAAAAAACACCTATCAAGTGATTCTCTAAAAATCACTGTAAGTGTTTTTCCAGATTTTCAAAAGTGTTTTTAAAAATTTGCCAAACACCTTATTTTCATCCCAAAAACACTTAAAAGTGTTTTTAAGGGTAAAAACACTTTTGAAAATCACTGCCAAACAGGCTTTAAGTTTTCTTAATAAAAATCCATAAAAGTGTTTTTAGGAAAATATAGAAAATTGTTTTTAATAAAATTAAAAAAAAAAATTGTTTCTATATTAATTATTCGAAAATTGTTTTGTAAATAAAGTTGCCTCAAAAATTGATTTTTAATAAAATTGTCCAATTTTTTTAAATAAATTCTTTTTCCTTAATTAAAATGGGATTAAAAGTAATTTTTAGAAATAGAGGATTTAATTTTTTTAATTAAAAATTATTTGGCAAATAAAGTCATTTTTTTATAATAATTTGTATAAGTCACTTCTCTTAAATGAAAATAAATCGAAATACTTTTTTTAAATAAAATTGTAAAAATTCATTCTTTTTTAGTAAAAGTAAGTAAAAATAATTTTTGTGGCCAAATTGAAATTTTGTAATAAATTCTTTTGATATAATAAGTATAAATAACTTTTTTTGAAGATTGAATACAAATGAAATTGAATCAAATCACTTGAAGAAAATAAATTGACTCTTTTTTTTTTTGTAAATAAATAAAGTGAAATCATTAATTCAAATTTGTTTTTAATAAAATCCTTTGAAAATTCTTGAAAATTAATTTTTTTAATATCTTTTTTTATTTAGTTCAATAAATTATTTTGCATAATTGTCTTGTCATTTATTTTGTACATTCTTGTAAATGGATTTTATCATCATTTTTGTACATATTTATTTGTATCATTTATTTATGATTAATTAATTACTTGCCATGATTCCCTTGATTCGTTTAGTACAGGGATGTTATGGTTCACCACCGTACTTTCCCAATAGGTAACTTTATCTCAAATTTAGACTCGATTTTTGCAAACATGTTTTTTTCAAATAAGGAGTCACATAAGATTTTCTTTCTTATTTTGTTTTCCCTTAAAAAAAACTAAAATAAGTGATAACTCTAAGTTTTTTTTAAAAAAAAAAAAATCAAATTTTCACTAAATGAAAAGCGAGTTTCGCTGTCGAATGAGGACACATGGGAAAAACACAGGTCCACAACCACATATTTAAGAATTGAAGCCATATAAATAAAAAATATTCATTCATAAAAGAGAAATATTCATATCATTTCTTATATATCAAATATTTATATTCTATGTTAAAAAAAAATTGAAAATTTAACATATAAAAGAAAATTGATCTTCTCCCTTGAAACTGCCAAAAAAAAAAAGTAATTTAATTTTAATGAGTAACATATATTCATATTTAAATTAAATATTTTAACAAATCAAAATTTTAATTATAAACAGTTAATTATTATGATTATTTTTAATAAGTTCGAGATTTGTTTATCATCACCTAATTATATTTTGAACAAATTAACATACATGATTTGATTAAATCATATAAAAAAAATTAGTTTAAACACTACTTGGGTGTTTTATAAACCAACTTAATAACTTAAGTAAGTTATTAAGTAAATTAAGTATGTTTAATAAAAAAAACTTAATGATGTATCTTAAAGTAAAAAACAACTTTAAATAATAAGTAAAAATAATTAATTTATTATTAAGTTTAGATTTTCATTTTACATTTTTATTCTCATTTACTCTAATTACCTCTACTTTCTCTTTTGCTATTTTACGACCTACATTATTACTCAATTTCCTTTGCTTTTGCCCTAATTATAATTTATGAGGATAAATATGTCAATTTGATTATTTAGAACCAATTTGAAATTAATTTTATCAAATAACCTTAATACTTAAAATAAGAATTAAGTAATAAGTTTTAAATTAACAATTTAAGTATACTTTAACTTAAAGTCAATTTAAGTCATTAAATAGTAAGTATTAAGTTTTATCAAATACATCATAACTTGAGAGAATTATGTTTTGGGCCCAGTTGGACCCAAAAATTAACATTTGGTCCATATAACTTCTATAATTGATGGAAATGATATAAGATATTAAAAGACCAATATATCATTCAAATTTCTATATAATACCTTTTAAGGATATAAAATAGTGATGAACTAAAATACCTAATGACCTTTCACATAAGTTTTTTTTTTTTTTGTCTTTATTGCACCACTATTCATGCAACCATAATAATTCTATTTTAACAATTTAGATTTTTCATTGTTTTTAATTTTTTTATTTATAAATAATTGAAAATCAGCATTATTTTCTATTTTAAATTATAAATAAAGAAAAATTATGTTCAAAAACTATTTTAAAAAATTCTTTCTAAAAAAATAGTAATATGATTTATATTTTTTATATTTTCTTTTTGAAAAAACATTTAATTAAAAAATGAAAACTATTTTTAAAAATAAAAATTGAAAACCTTGTTTAGTACTATTTTTTATATGAAAATAATAAAAATAATTAAATTTCATTCATTGATTATCCATTTTTATTTTTTTCCATTAGTTATTTCAATAATAAAAAAATATAGTATGTTTACAATTAAACAAAGAAATTGATCAATTATGTGTTTTTTGTGGGATTATCTTTTACATGAAAAATAATTAAATAACTAAATTATATATATTTATTACTCTTTTTAATTTTATTTTCTTTATTTATTTTTTGTCTAATAGAAAATTTTAATATATCCATAATTTAAAAAGTAATATATCATTTGTGCACATTTTAATCTATTAAAATAAATTACTTTCTAATTTAAATAAATAAAATGAAATAAGTAAATGAATTTGGGGTATATAGAATTTAATTCGCTTACACACTTATCTTATGCACTTTATTTAACTCGCATAGGATAATTCAAATACTTATCTCATTAATAATGTTTGAGAGAAAATTTTGTTTTTCCATCTTCCACTATTTTTTAAAACAAACTAATGAAAATATGGTTAACCTACCTATGGTTACACATTGAGTAAGGATATATGGAATTTGAGTCACTGTACAAGGTATTTACACTAAGTGTACATGACAAATATACTAACTGTACAAGGGTGTACAAGACTATTATTTGTAAATGATTTTAAGTGATTCTGAAAAACTTGTTTGTTTATTTCCCCTAACCGAGGATAAATGACATTCCTTACACACATTGGTTAAGCATACATTCATCTCATGCACTTTATCTAACTTGTATATGGTCATTTGAATAGGTATCTCACTTATGATGATAGTAAAAGAAAATCATACAACAATTTTTCTTCTTTTTTAAAACCAAACCAATACAAACATGGTTAACCGACGTATTGTCAGATATTCATGAGATGATGTATGAAATTTGAGTTATTGTACAAAGGTATTACACTAACTGTACAAGACAAATTTACTAATTGTACAAGGGTGTACAAGACTACTTTTTGTTAAGGATTTCAAATGATTTTGAAAAACTTTCCCATTTTTTCCACTAAAAGATTTTTTTCCCCACTTAAATTCTCTTACTCAAGAATTGTTTCGAATTTTATTTTTAAATTTCATCATCAAAATTTTGTAATTGCATATTTTGTTTTTGTAGTTTTAGCAATGTTCTTTCTTTCCATTATTATTATTATTATTATTTTGTGAAATTTTATCCAAATGAATCTATATTTAAAATTATAATCATATTTATCAAATTTTTTACTAAGATTATCTTTAATTCTTTTAATATATTTATACTCGTTTTATTTAAAAAATGAAAAACTAATTTTTTTTGTAAACATGTTCTATTACCTTCCAAGTAAAAAAATTAGATAAGTTTGAAAGTCAATAAAAAAAATTAAATACCACTTTCAATAATTTTTAGATAAAAATTTACATAATATATTTTATTTAAAATTTAATTTCTAAAGTTTAACTAAAAAATTGTATTAACAATTTTCTTGTGAGTCAAAATATTTTGCATTAGTCTATCTAGATAATAAAAATTATTAATATAATATTAGAATTTCATATCTTAGTTATTTTTTTCAATAAATTTATCTTTTTAAAAATTTTAAAATAAAAACATTAAAAATTAAAAAGCTAAAAGAATATAATAAATTGAAGTGATAGTCAATTTTGAAAAATTTTAAAATATGGTTAATGTAGAAAATATAAAAATAATTAAAAATAAGAGAAAAATATAGGGTAATATAAATTTAAAATAAAAAATGAAAAATAAACTAAAAGATAAATACAAAAAGATAAAAAATATTTGGATAAAAAATCCCAAATTTTTATCATTGCTTATAATAAGAACAAAAATATTCGGTATCTTTAAAAATGAAAAACAAAAAAAACATTATTGCTTTTTATTTGACATAAAATAGAAATATAGATTCAAAGAAAAAAAAAAGAAAAAAGTTATAAATGAGTAATACTTAATAGAGAATAGAAAAGGGAATAAAAAAACATAAAAAAATTGAAATTCATGCTCACTAGTGCCTATGTAAGGGTTAAGGGTGTTTTAAGGATTAATGAAAAACAATATCCTTCATCTTAATTTTCCTACTTTGTTTAGATTTTGGGCTTAAATATGCATGATATATGGACCAAATGTTAATTTTTGGGCCCAATTGGGCCCAAAACACAATTCCCCCTAACTCTTAATTATTGTCTAATTAATAAATGGAATTAATTTCCCAATAAAAAAAAATCACAAAAAAAAACTTAAAAAAATAGGACCATAAAAAAACACTCATAAGAAAAGGTTCCACAAATTCTAATTTTTCTAGAAACATAATCAGGAACAAAGATTTTTATTTCTCTTGAACCATAGAGAGAAAAAATATTTCATAATAATATAATCGAAAAAAAAATGCTTGAAGTTATCTTGAATAATTTTTTTAGAAACATAATAATAATAAAAAAAGTTTGTATTTCTCTAGAATAATAACTCTGGAGAAAATATATCTATTCATGAAACCTGGCTTCATAAATTCTCTATTAACACAAAGGGAGGAGAAAATAGATGTATTTTATTAATAAATAATTGCTTAGAGATATTCAAGAATCCTAATTTGATTGTTTCATTCAAAAGTTTTACGCATTAAGTTAAACCATTAAAATTTTTTACAACATAAGAGTTTTGATTTTGTTTTCACGAAGAAAATCAAAAGGAAAAATCTTTAAAGCTATCTTTGATTTCCAGAAAATATTAAGGAAATAAAAAAAAAATATTAAGAAAAATGATTTTATCTTATTTTATAAAAAAAAAATTGAAAAGAAAATCAAATATAATAAAAGCTAGATAGAAACTTATGCATTTTAAAGTTATTTAATTTTTATATTGATAAGTGAAAATAAATAAAATAAGTTTGGAGTAGCAAATAAAAAAATAATTTATAGATTTTTAATTTATTTTTTATTTTTCTTCAAAATAAAAAATAAATATAAAGTCAATAAATTAATTTTATATATTATTTCAAACTTTTTTCATAGATTTAAATATTCTATATAGATTAAATAATTTAAAAATATACAAATTTCTTAATAATTTTAGTTATATTTAACATTTTTTGACATTTTCCAATAGTAAAACTAAATATAAGAAAATTATTTTCCTTTCCACTATTTTTCTTTCTCTAATACTTTTGGGAACTAAATATAAACTTATATTATTTCTTTTATAAATTATAAAAGGAAGTTTCCACAAAACTAAAACTGATTTTCTTTCATATTAAGCCATTCATTGGATTAATGTTGTAAATGAAACTATGGAAACATAAACTTTCATTATACTTAAAAAGATAGTCTCCAAGAAACGCATGGAAATGTCATACTAATAAATTAATTAAGTAATAAATTACTTGAATTTCAAAAAAATTATAGGGTTATTTAATTAAAAGGGTATGTGAAAATTTAATTTTTGAAATTTATTCTTTTTATTTATTTATTTTTTGTTTCATTGTTTTTATAAAAGTACCCTGGTTATTATTTTTTTTTAAATAATATTTTGTTTAAAAAATCTATATAAAAATACTTAAAAACAAGGTACTTTTTATGAAAAAAAATGAGAAGCATTAGATTTGGATTATTTCGTCCCTTTTTTTTAATCAAGAATTCTAAAATCTCATTGGTCAGCTGCGGTGGAGCCACAGGCGGAGCCCCACGTGTATATAACGGCCGAAGTCTCTGGATGCTTCCAGCCCGCCAAATCTATAAATACACCGCCCTTTCTCGTTTCTCTTCCGAAACGCGACACTCGACAAATTCCAGACTCGCCATAGCTTCTCCGAATGATCCAAAGATCCGAGCCCAGAATGAAGATTCGTGGAGTTGCATTGTCCATCGTAGTCTTCGCTTTATGGCTATTAATCTTCTCCCAAGCAGCAAAAACCCTCGACCCTTACAAGGTGAGAATCACCAATTCTTTGTCTTGCCTTCTTTTTCTCTGATTTTTCCCTAATGTCATCTTCTTTTATTTATTCAGTTCCCAATTCCTTAATTCATGTGCTTTTTTTCTTCCTTCTTGTTTGGATCATAACATGGAACTGGGGAAATTGACGGGCTTGTGGAATGTGGTTTTGGGAATCAATTTTTATTTGGGTGGCGGTTTGGGGAGCATGGAACCATATAGAGTGATTTGAAACTGGGAGCAGATTTGTGGGTAAAACCTAGATGGATTTGTACAAAGCATGAAACTTTATTGGTTTCTTTATTATCCCAGAATAAATTTCAGATTCTTGGACAAATTGGGCAAGGTCTGGGTTGTGGCATGGAAATTTTCCCTAGATATTTGAACTGTGTTAGTTCAAAATGAGATGCTTATGTTAGAAATTGCAATGTAATTGGATTGGCTTTAGGTTTCCAGTGGTTTATATTCGGAGTAGCTATATTAGCTATACTTTACTTTAGAGGAAGATTTGTCTGTATGGTGATTCCGGAAGTTTTACAGTAAAGCATCCATTTGAGAAATTTCTTTATCCCAATATATTTTTCCCTT